>JAADVN010000569.1:0-16190 GCA_023335535.1 Globisporangium spinosum | reverse complement strand
GCGATGCAGCTAGGACGTGATGTGCGCATTGCCGACGAAGAGCGGTACATCACCAACTGGGGGCTCACGACGGGCTCGATCTTCGGTGATCGCGCTTGCATTCCGGACGCCGTGAGCTACTGGGAGTGCGAAGGGCTCAGTGACGTCAGCTACGTCGGTGTGGCAGTAGAGCGCACCGGCTTCCAGTTCGGCACCAGTTTCCAGCAGTCCGTGCGGCTGCTCTCCATGCCGACGCCTGCGTGCGACAACATGCCTGCGATCATGTACTGCGAGAGCGGCTTCATCACAAACGGCGCATTTCGAGGTCCACGTCCGCGCCTTCCCTCGGGCGTGAACTTCCTGCAGGCGCAGCCGTTCAAGGAGAACGACCGCGTGGGAGTACTCGTGGATCTGCTCGAGGGCAACCTCGTGTTCCTGTTGAATGACGAGATGCAGGGCTTCCCGATCCCCATCGACCGCACCAAAGGCTACCGACCAGTGTTTAGTGCACGAATGTGTTACAATTTAAAGCTTATTCCGAGAGCGGTGCCGCCGTGGCACGCCATCTACCACTTTGCTGAGCTCCAGCAAATACTTGCAAAGGAAGGAGATGACGGTGAGCCTATGGCAATAGATTCGTACCCAGAGTACCAGCTTGATGATGAAGATGATGAAGACAATCAGGCAGTCGAGCCCTGAATGGTGATCACGATCTTGCGCTCGTGGCCGCCGCCCCAGCCGCCGGCGTTGCGGTGCTCGCACAAGTAAATGCCTACATGTTGAAACAGAGTCCGCAAGAGAGAAAGTCGCACGAGTCAGTCACAATGTCGCCAAACAAGTACAAAAAATGATGTCCTAATACATGTTCTAAAACAAACACGCAGCACTATCCTTACCTTGCCACGTGCCGAGGTTGAACTTGCCGTTCGTGATCGGGATGTTGAGCGACGCGCCGATGAGCGTCGACTTGACGTGGCCGGGCATGTCGTCTACATAGCACACGCGCATACAGATGATCAGCACGAACCCCCGTAGTAGCCATTCTACCTTTGAAGGCAATCGCACCGTCTCCTTCCATCGTGTGACGGAAGATCTCTCTGTTGTGGACAATGGTGAATATCAGTAGCTTTCCATATCAAAAAGTGCCAAGAATGACTGTTACGCAACGTACTTGTTCCAGGTCTCCGGCACAATGCGGTTGAACGCCGCTTCCATGTCAGTGCTGCACATGCGTATACACAAGTACATCGCTGCGTGTTAGCTGCTGCTATAACTACCACTGATGAGCAGCGCAGTTGACGGAGGACTCTTACCGGACATCCGCGTCACAGTTTTCGTTGATCGAGAGCGACGCCGACGTGTGCTTGATGAACAAGTTCGCCATCCCCACCTTCACTCTCGCCATTTCTGGGATCTAGAGTCGCATGCAGTGCAGCAAATATACAGCACACGTACAGTTATACACATGGTACCAGCATTAATCAGCAAGCAGACATGGGATTCTGGACTAGGATGGACATACCTGCTTCTCAATCTCGCGCGTGACCACTGTGGCAATCGCACGAAGAGCGCGCAAAGAGTCAAGTCAGCTCATACAGTTCAATACACTGGCACACTTGCGCGGTAGCACAGTGTGCTCCGCATCCGCTCGTAACAATCACGCACAGTGGAAGCCTCGGTTCGGAGCCGTCAGACGGATCTCCTTCTGGAACCACGTCGCCATTCTTCTTTCTCCTGGTGGTGTTGCCACTTTGCTTTCAAATTGCAAAATGCTGTTTGAACGCTGCTGCTTGGATCGATCAACAACCGCGAGCAAACAAATACGATCTTATTGGCTGAAATGCAACACAAATTACTCGATTGGCTGAAAAGTGTTCATCAACCAGGAATTCCACAAACTGTGGCATCCTTCATCATTCATCACGATGGAAAGCCACGCAGGACAATGGAAGCGGTCGGCGTGTTGGTGTCTATAAGCTGCTGCTCTTGCTGCGGGTCTTCTTCCTATTAAATTATGCTATGGTACACGCCGAGCTCCTGTCGCTATCTACACCTTCTCTCTCTCTCTCTCTCTCTCTCTCTCTCTCATCATGCCCTCTCTTTCTCTCTCTTACTCTCTCTTGTTTCTAGAACGGACGCGACCCGATCGTCAGTGACACCGGTTGCTGCTGCTGCTGAAAGTGCTGCGCGCAGTAGCGGTCCATGAGCAGCGCCTGCAGCTTGAGGTCACGGCGACGCTCGGCAAAGTGCAACGAGAGCCCGCCGACGCGCGCGCCGAACTGCAGCAGCAGCTTCGTGACCTCGTAGTTGCCCAGCAGCGACGCCGCGTCCATGGGGCACGTCCCATTGTGCTTTGGTAATTGCACGTTTGCCCCGGCGACGAGTAGTGCGCGCACAACGTCGATGTGGCCCTTTTGGCTCGCGACAAACAGCGGCGTCGTGCCGTTCTTTGTCTGTCGATCCAGCTCGGCGCGGTGCTGCAGCAAGAAATGCACGATCTCGAGATGCCCTTCTTCGCAGGCGATGTACAGCGGCGTGAGCCCCGAGCGCGTCTGGTCGTTGATGCACGAGCCTTCGCGGAGCAGCACGTGCGCGACCTTGAGGTGCCCCATGCGCGCTGCAATGTGCAGCGCCGTCGAGAGGTCCTCCATGCGCGCGTGGATGTTGACGTGCGCGCGGATGAGCCGCTCGACGATGCGGTGCTTGCCTTCCTGTGCGGCGATGTACAAGCACGAGACACCGCCGTTGGGGCGCCGGAAGTTCGGGTTCGCACCGCACTGCAGCAGAAAGTTGACAATGTCGTCGTGCCCCATCTGGCAGGCGAGGTACAGCGGCGTGACGCTGTTGTCCATCAGCACGTTCGCGCTGATGTTTATGCGGGTGAGGATGTCCGCGACGATGCCGCCGTGACCGCGCTCGCAGGCGAGAAACAGCGCTTGCACAAACTGCACCTGGTCGCGCTGAGCTGAGGACGGTACCATCAGGAGCCCAGAACCCCGAGGCATGCGCTGTGCTTCCGCGTCCAAGAGCCGCGAGACTGTCGACCGGTTGCCGTTCTTCGCGGCGACGCACAACGCAGTCGCACCACCGACTACAGCGCAATCTGTCTGTGCATTGCTTTGGAGCAGTGTGTCGACGATATCTTCCCAGTTCATCTCACTCGCGATGTACAGCGGTGTGGCGAGGCAGTACGTGCGCTTGTTGATATCCGCGCCAACCTGGAGCAACACCTGCACCGCCTCGCTCAGTCCATTTGTCACAGCGACACAGAGCGGCGTTGCTCCCTCTTTGTCCGTCACGTCCACGTTGGATCCGCCGCACACGACCAGCTCTGGGATGAGATCGATGAGTCCGTTCTCGCACGCAAAGAGCAGCGCCGAGTTCCAGTCGCCGCGCTGCAGCGGCACGTTCATGAGCGCGCACTTGCCCTCGCGCAGCAGCGTCCGTTGGAAGACCTGGCTTTCGTTGGTGCTGTTATTGGTGTTTGACTCGTTCAGCAGCAACCGCGACCGGAACGCAAACTCGGCTTGCAGTCCCTGCAAGTGCGGCAGATCGACCATTTCGTTCGTCACGAGGAAGACGAGGTCGTCCACGAGGTCCTGCCATTTCTGCTGCTGGAAGAACTCGAGATGCGCCGGCGTGTGGAGTGCGTGGATCTCCTGGAGCGACGGGAAGACTGTTTCGAGGCCATTCACGAGACTGAACCCGACGCGCGTGTCGTAAAAGTCGAGCTTGACCAGCGAAGGGTGGCGGCCCGTGATCTGGTGCTTGGCGAAGTTGCCCGTGATCTGCTTGCAGTGGCGCATCGACACGCTCTTGAGCTTGAGCGACTGCGCGTTGAGCACCGAGAGCAGTCCGAAGTCCGTCACGTTGAGGCAGTCGTCAAAGTTGATGTGCTCCAGGTTTGACCAGAAGCAGGACGCGAGCACCAGCAGATCGCGGTCGTTGAGCGACCGCTGACCCGACAGATCCAGGTTCAGCACGCGGCTGTAGTTGTGGATGACCGAGAGGAACGCGCGGTCAATTGTCGCGGGTGTCAGCGGCGATCGGCGCGACATGTCGAGCACATCCAAGTCGAGCGTCTGGATGAGCTGCTTCCAGCCCCGGCAGCAGCTGCGAATCAGCTGGTGGTCGCGCACGTCCAGGTACCCAAAGATGAGGCGGATGAGCCCTTCCTCTTTTAAATGCACGTGGAGGTCGCAGTCGCGCCGCCGAGACAGGGTTCGCAATTGCTGCTGCTGGAGAGCTGAAGCAGAGTACGCTTGGAGTTGGTCCGAGACTGCAGAGCTCGATGATGGCGATGGTGGTGTCGATGGAGTGGGAGCAAGCGGGCTGAGCTGGCATGTAACGCACTTCTTAGTCTGTCTCACAAACACTTCGTCGCCGCTATTGAGCGCCGCCACGCCGTCCACCGAAGACACCGAGACCTGATCGAGCGATCGCTTCATAGTTATTCAGAAACTAGTAGTGGGTCCGGTTTTGCTGCTCTGCTCTCTATGGGTGACGGGCGCTTCGTCACCTGTTGGCAAGTGTATGCTTGCCTTTGCGACAGCAGTGGCAAGTGGCGCTTGCAAGGAAGCACGCGGTCCGATAATGCGGAATGTGGCTCAAGAAGGCGCAGGTCGAGTCTTTCAAGAGTTCAGAGGCCGATTGGGTCGAGGAAGGACTTTTCCGCAACAGATCCAGAGGGCGGTCAGCTATCAGATTTGAAGCCAAAAGAGTAAGATCTCATCTTGTCTACGAATTTGATCCTTCCCGCCCTCACTCACTATGGACTTTTCTGCTTCAGGTCACAGGTCAACCAGACAAGTAGGTCTGTCTCCCCTCACCGCTTGCCTCTCGCTGTATAATAAGAAGGCGTAAAATTATCTCTCAGCAGCCAACAAGGAGACCAAAACTTATGCAAAAGACCCCGAGGATGGATGGCGTCATGACGAAAATAAACAAAATCCCATCGCTATATGCGCTTGGCATGGAGGTGAGTGAGTCTTATAGCTGGCTGCTCGGGTTCTTTTTTTTTTCTCTTATCGATGGAGTTGCCACAGGATCAGTTGGCTAAAGTAAGAGACAAGGGTGCTCGAGATGGATGGAAGTAGATAGATCGATCGATAGGTGCTGGTTGTTTGTCATCATGCGTCGAAGCCCATCACTCGATTGAAGTTGTTGGGTTGGCACCACCGCACCAGCGCTTTCTTAGTCTCAAAGCAGAGGAAGCGAAGAACAATCTGTGACTTCTATTGGACCTCAAGACTGGTAGCCGTGGTGCTGGCGACACGGATAGTGTCGTACTGATGTGGTCGGGCTAGATGGATACACTCCTGTCACATTTCCCGGTTTCTTGTCAGCGGAAGTCAGGCAACCAATCACTCAGAGCCTGGGCAAACTGAGTCTATGGGATATCCAAGGGATTACTTGCGATAGTTCGTACATTTCCATTCCATTCAAAGCTTGAGGTCGTAGTGCTCTCCTTTCGGCGACCGGAAGTGGTTGTAGTGGATGATGGAGCTGCTGGTCTGACCTCTCGAGAGACTCAGCAGCGCGACTCGCTTGGCGATGTCGCTGTCATCTGGAGCGAGCGCCAGTGCACGCTGGTAGCGCGAGAGCGCGTCGGTGGTTCGCCCCAGACTCTCGTACACTTTGGCGATGTTCCGATGCAGCGCGGGGTCCTGGGGAGCGTACTTGAGCGCCGATGCACAAAAGGGCAGCGCTTCGTGGTACCGGCCTCTCTTCGCCAGCAGCACCGACATGTTGGTGTACGAATAGGGAAACGTGGGCCAGTACGCGGCCACCTCATGGAGCTTCGTCTGCGCCTCATCGGGCTTGCCCTGCGCCATGAGCGCCAGCGCCATCTCGTTCCACACTTTCGGCCCGCCGTGCTGCGTCAGCAGTGCGATGCGCGCGTGGCGGACGTGCAGCTCGTGGTCACTAGCGGACTTGTAGAGCACCGAGAGGTTGTGGTACGCGTCCACGTCCATCGAGTTCTCCTCGGTCTTCTGCTGGAAATACGAGATCACGACCTGCTGCTTCATCTTGATGTGATGAGGTCCGCTTATCCCTGGAGGTCTTGGAGGCCTTGAGCACCCAGTCCTTGCCGTGTCGACCCAGATTACCGAGCCTTCCTTACTCACGCGCCTCTAGCATCCAGTTGTCTTCGCCAAGACGATGCGTCTATGCAGAGAGCGGATGTTGGGTGCTCAACACCTGAGCACTAATGAGCGACTAAAAATATCCATATCTGACTTGGTGATGGCAGATGCTGAAGTTGCACCTGCTTCTGTCCTAATTAGGACAGCTTTCTCGTTCCATATGGATCACTTTCGAATCCCCTAAAATGGTATTCAAATAGGTCTTCGTCACCTTATATTAGGATATATCCAATTTGAGACTTGAAAATAGGATTCATGACATTTGAAACTAGGATCCATCTCTCCCCTTCTGGCTGTTTTGAGATTTTGAACGCTTTTTTCTTCTTCTTGCAGTTTTGCGCGCGTTCGTCTGTCAAACAGCAGAAGCAGCAGCAGACGAACGAAGGGGTAGGAAGAAGCATGGCGAGCGACGGGGAAGACGCGACCTTTGACGAGAGCTTCTTCGACGTCCCCGCTCAGGAGAGCGACAGCGGCACGGCGCCGTCCACACCCGTCAGCACGAAGCGCAAGCGCGGTCCCGTGAACACGCCCGGCACGGTCAATGATGAAGACGAGGTCGCGCGCCGCCGCCGCAGACGCCAGTCGCTCGCGTTCCTGCAGCGCCGTAAATCGCTCACGCTCAGCGGCAACAGCGGCGGCGCCAGCAAGAAAAGCGGAGATGACGCTACGGGAGGAGCGCCGGGAAGCGGTAGTGGAGGCGCTACGAGAAGCGGGGCGGGGAGCACTTTCTCCCGCACGATGAGCACGACGACGAGCAACAACAACCGCCAGTACATCAGTGATATGTACTCGACGATTATTAAGATGTCCTCGGAAAACGTATGTGCTTTGTATTACACGAGTGGGATGAACAAGCCTCGCGCTCTCAATGGGTTGCTAACGATACTAATGTTTGGTGCTTGCTGCTGATGTTTTATTGCTTGCAGAAAATCAATGTGAAGAACTCGTGGTCGCTGCATTTGATCGACCACATGGAGGACATCCTTGGGTCTTCTCGGTACGCGCAGAGCTTAGGACAGTGCAAAGGAGAAGGAAGTATGACTAATTATCGCGGCGATGCTGACATGAATCTTCACAATCTTGTTTTGAACGTACAGCAAGGAAGACGAAGAAGATCCTGACGATACGTACAACTTCCAGAAAGCGAGTTGCACTTTGGATGCGAGTATCAAGATTTACTCGTACCGAGTGGACGACACGTGGAATTCCTCGTACAAGATCCTGGAAAACCTGTCGCGTACCGATGAAAACAGCAGCAAGCAGCAAGGTACGAGCTGGTTGGATGGAGATTTTGCGCTCGTCTGTAAGACTCGACTGACAATCTTCATTCTCGCTCTCTTCTTTAAGCTGACTCGGATGACGAAGAGAACCCGGACGAACCGAAATCTGCACGCAAGGCGAGAAAGACCCACACTGCCGCGAAGACGATCGAGAAGAACTTGAACAACATCAACCTCAAGAACTACGAGCTTGAATTCGAAGCCGACCCTCTTTTCCACAAGATGTCGCAGTCGTTCGACGAAGGTGGCGCAAAGGGCATGCTGCTTGCGAATCTCGGTCTCTACGACGGTTGTAAGATTCTGCTCAACTCCTCGGATGTTGGCGTCTCTACCCGCAAGCCGCTTGCTCTCGAAAAGCAAGAGAAAGAAGAGACGAAGGTGAAGACTGAGGTCTCGGATCCAAACAAGCGGATCAACTTGTCCTTGTTTGGAACTCTCGCGTGCTTCACTGAGGATGTTCAGGTATGAAAGTGACTGTTTTGCGTTCTTCTGGGCAGCTGTTTCTCAGTGTGTGATGCTAACATCTCTATGCTTATAAATGGTATTGTAGTCGTTTGAGGTGTGTCCGCCGCTCAGTCGCCTGTACGAGCAGTTGGATGAGTACTACGGCGACGAAGCCCCACAGCTCAAGGTCAAAACTACGAGCGAACACTTGATCAAGACCCCCGTCAAGCCAAAGCGTCTCTCAATCAATGAAACTACTCCAGTTCGAGCTCGTTTGGACTTTGACGACATGGACGATCCTTCGCAGCCTATGGATGTGATCGAAGAAGTGGACGAGGAGGCAGCTGAAGACATGGACGTGGAGATGGAAGACACTGAAGACAACAACGACTTCGACTACGGCGGTGGCGATGATGGCAACGACGACGAAAGTGCGACTGATGCGAACCCTGATGCCGAGGCAAGCCAAGTGGAAGACTCGGAGCATGTCGATGGGAGCCAAGTGCTAGCAAGTCAAGTGGAGTCCGAGTTTGGAACCCAGCAAACCATCGAAGTGCTGGACACGACTGCAAATGCCGCGGATTTTTTCAAATCGAGAGCTCAGGGAACCACCCAGGTGAAGGAAGAGACGACTGCGTACACGATGATGATCGAGAACGCGCTCCTGCGCTCTGCAACGTCTGTGAACGACGATCTGAACGGAGCAGACGACTACTCGTACTTTGATGTGAAGATGCTACGCAACTGGGCTGGACCAGTGCACTGGAAATTCCCTGCTGTCCGCAAGGTGCAGTCAAAGCAACTCAAGGCGGAAAGCAAGGGAGTCGACGAGCTCGCGTTGATAGAAGCTTCGGACGGCGAAGAAGATGAGGCTGGAGTGAGCAAGGTGCCTAAGACCCCTCGCGGAAAGAAGACAGCGGCTGACCAGAAGGCTGCCATCATCGACTTTTTCGCTGCTGACGAGCCTGATTTGAAGACCCTGTTGAAGCAACCACGTGCTGCATCCTCCATCACAATGTCGAAGATTGCGGCGAAGCGCCAGGATCAGAAAGCTTCCGAGCTCGTCTTCCCCGTTGACTCGCACGTCGAAATTGGAGTGTTCTTCCAGCACTTCATGAAGCCAAAGCTCCGCTTTTTCAAGAGACAGCAGGGCCAGGCGCAAGACACGAACGATTTCATCTCGAGCGCGCTGGATGCCACGTATCGCGAGAACGAAGATGTGAAGTACGAGAGCGGTCCACGAGAGGAGCGTGATCACAGCATCAGCAACTACGGAGACGACTACGATTACGACGGAACGGACGATGCCGACGACGATCTGTACTCGACGGAGGGTTTGATATCCGCGAACCGTGTTGTGGAGAAGATCGATGTGCATTATGAACGCTTCGCGAAGCGTGTCGACGTAAAGAAGCTCAAGCACAATATCTGGGATCATCTGGAGAAGGAGACGAAACTGCTTGGAGATGATACGGCAGCAGCGATGACAGCTGAACAAGAAACAGCAGCCGAAGTGGAGCGTCTGAGCGACGACTTTGAGACGCGCACGTCCATCGAAGACACCACTTTTGAGAGTGTGGTGCAGAGCGTCTCAGACAGGGTACGTCATGGTTGTTGGCTCTGCTCTTTGTCGATTTTGCTTTGTTCTTTTCTGTTTACTGACCCTGCCGTTCTTTGTTTGCCATTGCTTTGCAGGTTCCTCCGGATGTCACGGTGTCGTTCTACTTTATCTGCATGCTGCATCTTGCAAACGAAAAGGGGCTCGAGCTCGTTGGCCAGGACGATTTGCGCAATTTCAAGATTCGGAAAGAACAGGACGGATAAAGCGTCACGATTATTTCTTGTGGCGAAGGCGAAGGCAAAGGCAAATCAGAAAATGGTACTGGATTCAAAAGCAGGAAAGGATTAAATGGCTGTTCAAAATAGATAAGGTGTGTGGCGTCGATTGTCTTTTGCGCATGCGCTGGATTTGAGTTTTCCCCGTGGCATCGCGACAACTTTTCCTCAGAGCTTCCAGCCGCGTTTGGCATCGCCAGGGTCTCTCTCGTCTGCCGCCTCGTGCTCGGCGTTCAAGAGCCTCGCGTTCTCGGCGGCAAAGAGATCTTGCGATGCGACCTGGGTCAAGTTCTTCTTCGCCTTGAGGATCGACGCACCGGGCTTGAAATGCGTCGGCAGCACGACGGGCATCACCTCGTTGAAGTCCCGCATGGCGTCGCTAAACGCGAGGTTGTCTGAGAGAATGTTTCTGCGCAGCGACGCGTGGGTGATCCCGTCGTCGTCGTCCCCATCGACTCGCACGTATGGCGCATACGGGAACGCGCGGTGGTGCGCG
Source organism: Globisporangium spinosum (assembly GCA_023335535.1). Taxonomy (NCBI): domain Eukaryota; phylum Oomycota; class Peronosporomycetes; order Pythiales; family Pythiaceae; genus Globisporangium; species Globisporangium spinosum. The sequence goes on along the minus strand of JAADVN010000569.1, from coordinate 6,009 downwards.
AGCGCGACGAAGCACATCTCGAAGCAGATGAGCAGGTTCTGGATGCCCGTGGTGACGTTCTCGACGCTCCACGAGCCGACTTCGTGGATGATCTGGAACCGCGAGAGGAACGCGAGTACGACGCTCTGCCAAAACGAGAGGAAGAGCACCGCCTTGATACAGAGGAACTTTGGGACCGGGTTATACGGCTTGAGCTGGTCGCCGAGCGCCAGGTAGAAGAGCACGAGGTAGTAGAACGCGTACGAGATGGACGTGTTCACGATCAGACTCGTGTAGAGGTACCCGGTCTTGACGCTGAAGCTGCCCTGGTTGTACATGCCGTTGACCTCGAGCACGATCGCCAAGAACGACATGAGCGGCTTGATCGCCACGAACTGCATGGTTGCCATCTTGCAGTCGCGGATGAACTCGGGACCCATCTTGATTGGCGTGCACCACTTGTTGAACGGGTATGGGTGCGGCAGGTCCGGCAGCGAGCGCATGATCTGATTTCCATACACTCGTATCATTAGGATAGCAGGACGCTACGCCACTATTGAGTGTAAGGCATACACGCGACCAACCTGCACGACTTTTTCGTCGCTCCCACCGCCAAGATACGCGATCATGAGCGCGAGGAAGAGGTAAATCACGTAGCCTTCATAGGAGTCGCGCATCAGATCCAGGTACAACGCGGCGTCCTGCACAATTCACACACAATACACAGCACGAGTAACAACCATACGTCAAGTACGCAAGTGGTGAGTAGAGCTAAGAAGCCTCGTGCGATTCGCCTGGTACCTTGAAGCGCAGCGAGAGCCACGAGTCCGTCGCGTAGATCGGCACCATCCACAGAATACCCACAATCTTCTCATCGCCATCCAGTCCGCAAAAGCACATGCACATGCACCCACAACATACACACACAAAGATAACCACAACAGGGAATTAGCGAGGGCGTTTGTCACCACAATAGTGCTCATCGCCTAGCCTTCTTCTCGCCAATGCCTCTGCTGCGTCCATCACCTTGCTTTGCACAATCGGCTGCGTGAAGTTGTTGAGGTGGCCGCGGATCAGCTTGACGGACGCGACGACGGACGCTGCGACGAACCAGCCCGCGACGACCCACACCACCAGCTGCACCTGCGCCTCTGCGCGGAGCAGCTCGTCGCCCTCCTGCTCGCTGTTGCGGTCATCCACGTCCATGGGCCAGTCCATCGTCAATGCTTCTCACTCGCTTCCTTTCTAGTGAGCAGCTCTGTGATTGAAGCTCGTGATAGACAGAAGGACTGTTTCTCATCACAGAAAGAAGGCATTTGAGAAGCTAAAAATAGGAGTTTCCAAAAATAAAAACCAACTCTACAGGTTTATGACCCTATTGTAAGATGATGTCCGCTCTCCTGCCAAAATCGATCCTGCGTATAAGATTGTGAAGGAACGAGGAAAAGTGATGGAATTCTCGCTGTTGTTTGTATCGGAAACCGACGGAATTCTCGCGCCAACAGCAACTGGCTCGGTATAAAGTTGTGCAGTAATTGCTGACTTTGTGAGTGGCACTTTAGCCTGTATTACAACCACTAATATAGGCGCAGGTCGAAGCACAATCGAGATCGAGCAGCGCGCGTTTTTCCCAGACACCCAAAAGAAGACACAAAGATGCTCTCACGAATGCGCAGCATCGCGAATGCGCCGCCGACGGCGCTGGCAACGCTGCGAGCGCATCGCAATGCCCCAGTCGCTCGCTTCGTTGCTAGAAGCAGTGCTACCACTGCTAGTTCTCCCGCTCATGTGCTCTTCAGCTCGATCCATTCGTGGCCACACAGTAGAACGAACGCACAGCTCGCCAATCCGATCCGTCCAGCGCGGCTGTCGCCTTCATCTGCGGTCTTGATGCCGTCCACCATGAGAGCCCCGATGTTGTCGGGTAGCAACAGCAAGAGCAAGAGTGGTCACGCGCTGGGAAACATGCAGATCTGCTACTTCTCAAGCCGACGCAACCCATGGCAGCAGAACGGCAACAACGACTGGATCACGACTGCGAAGACCGGCGCACTGGTGTTGCTCGGTGCCGGCGCTCTCGTTGCGTCTACATCGCGTAAGTATTTATCTGTATGTTCATCGCATGCTATGGAGCGATCTAATGTGTATGTTGGATCGTTGTGTTGCAGTCGCATTTGGCTTTTTCATCGCTGGAGCTGCTGGCTACGGAGTGTACTCGCTGTACCAGAAGGTGTTTGGCCCTTACCGCTCTCGCCAATCTCCTGACGATCTCTTCGGTGGCGTCAGCGCGGACATCGACCGCCTGAACGATCTCTTCGGTCGAAAGCAGCAGCGCTCAGGTGGTGGCGACGCTACAACGCCTTCTTCCAGTTCTGCAGGAGCGATGGGACAGCGCGAGCTCGACTCCCTGGTGCAGGGGCTGCCGCTCGTGGTGCGTGGACTGGTGAAAACCATCTTTTCGTTCGTGGGCAAGGCCATGCAGAGCTCCATGCAGCGCGCCGGCGAACTGCGCCGTCTCGCGAATGAGCATCTCCAGTCGCACCCGCGAATCATCTCGCAGATGGGCAGCGGCGTGAACGTCTCGACACCGCAGCAGTGGATGGAATCGAGTGAGTACGACGCATGCGTAACGGTTCTTGCGGGAGGGTAATGCTCACGAGCCTGTTGTTGTGTTTGTGTGTCCATGGTGCAGCTGTGAATGGCGTGGGGAGAATAGAGGCCGTGTACCCCGTGCCTGGCTCGTATCGCGCGCAGGTGACGGTCAAGGCGTCGGTCGGTCAGAACGGTGGCGTCACTCTCCAAGAGCTCAAGTGTAAGTGACTGCGTTGTGCTCTTGCCGGTATATATCATGTGTGTGCGTGCAAGAGTCTCACATCCATTGCGCTATATATGATGTATCTGTGATTTCGCAGTCCACAACCAGCAGACGGGCGAAGTGATTGATCTCTTGCGCGACGGCGGCTCAGGGCCGCGCAAGACTGTCATCGACGCCGAGTACGTTGACATCTGAAGTACCTACAAGCAGTAGTAGCTGATGCATGTAGTTAGGTATTTTGGACAATCTGTTGAGATAACAGGAGCACAAACAGCACGGGGATAACTTTGCTTTTGTCGGTGTGTCTCAAGTTGCAACACTTGTCCATATCTTGTTACCTCCAATTCACTTTGGTCAATTTTGTTTGTTTGTTGGGCAGCCTTGCTGCACGTCTAGCTCAGGATCTCGCGCTTGGCGATCGGGTATGAGCCCAGGTGCTTGACGGCGCAGACGCCCTCCTGCAGCTTCGCGATCGCGGTCTTCACGTTCGGGTCGTCCACGTGGCCGACGATCTCGACGAAGAAGTCGTAGCCGCCGCTGTCCTGGCGGTAGATCGACTCGATACAGCTCATGTTGATGCCCTGGCTCTTCCAGACCTCCAGCGCGCTCAGCAGCGAACCCACTTCGTGCTTGATGTCCATGGTCAAGACAGACTTGTCCTTGCCCGTGGATGACGGGTAGCCGTGCGAGATGACCACAAAGCGGATGAACGACGTGTCGCTCGAGTTTCCAAAGCCGGTGGCGGCGCCAGCAGCACTCGAAGGCTTCCATGTGGTCGTCGCCAGCGAGTTGCTGCCGTCCAGTTGCTCCAGTCCTCCCGCGGCGGCAGCACCTGCTGTGGTCACGGCGATGCTCGAGTCGTTCTGAGCGGCGCGCTGCGCAGACTCGGTTACGTTGGCTGCAGAGACGACCTGCGCGCTGGGCCAACACTGTTCAATGTGCGCGACGAGTCTTGCTTCGACATCCCCCGGCAAGAACACCTTGGACACGTCGCCAGTCTTGATCTTGTGCTTGTCCTTAGCCGCAAACACGTACGACTTTGTGAGCACGATCTCGGCCGACACTTTGAGCGAGTTGCGCAGCAGCAGCGCCTGGGTCTCCTTGATCATACCCAGCTTCGAGTCTTCGATCGGCACCACGCCGTACGCCGTGCGGTTCGCGCTCACGTCATTGAACACTTTGCTGATCGAGTCCGCTGCGACAAAGTGGTCCTTCTCAAGCGCCTCGCCGCCAAAGTGCGCCTGCGCGGCGATCCAGCAGAACGAGCCTTCGACGCCGGCGACCGAGATGCTCGGGTGCGCCAGACGCTGCAGCAAGTACGCCACCTGGACCTCCTTGGTCAGCGGCATCACAAAGTCGCGGTAGATGTCCGAGATTAGCTGCGGGTCCACCTTCCACTCGGAGGAGCTGGACGAGACCGCCGCGTGACCCTCCAGGTCTTGGCCGTACGTCGACGCTTTCAACTTGACACGGTCCAGCACTTTCTGCGCATTCGTTCCATGATAACAAGAGCGGGTGAGTGCGATGGTGAACAAGCAGAAAAGAACGGAATCATGTAATAGCGTACCTCTTCGACGACCAGGTTCGTGAGCGCGTCCATGATGCCCGCGGCGTCGTTGGCGAGAATGAGCTGCGAGTAGCGCTCAGTCTCAGCCTGGAACTTGGCTTCCGCGATGAACTTGCCAAAGTGCATGCGCTTGCTGAGCGCTTGCAGCACCGCGATGTCCGCAGTCGCCGTCGAGCCAAACTACACAGACGAAACAGACACAAAGCGCTGACTGTTAGCGCATTACTCGCATGCACAATAGCAGCGTTGATGATAGCAACAGACGCACCGAGGTGTGGTCGCTGGTCGCATCGGTCATGCCCGGAAGGATCTTCTCGAGGTAGACGCTCATGATCTGGTCGTTGATGTTGATGCGGTTTGGCTTGAGTACCTGTGGGTACTTCAGACTCGGCAGGATCGGCTCTGGCAGCAGGTGCGGGTAGAACGCGTTCTCGTCCGGCGACGTATAGCGGCGCGTGAGCGCGTGGAGCTTCTCGGTCTCGCTGAACATAAAGTCCTAATAGACGCAGATACAGACCATCCAGAAGTTAATACAGCGACAGCTAGCCACAGATCGATAGAGACATGGTAGTGCAACGGCTTACGAGGAAGCTCCCATCGAACGAGTCGTACTTGCCCTTGAGGCCGCCAAACGCCACGCTGCCGCTGTTGTAAAGCAAATGCGCACACGCATGTATGTTAGTAGATGTGCTCACAGCCAGTCATTTGCTAGCACGCAAACACACATGCTTGGTGTTGCTAAGCAAGCACAACACACACGCGCAAATGCAAGCCAACAGACGAGCAAGCAAGCAAACACAAGCGCAACTCACGCTTGCTGGCGCTTGACGTAGACCTCCGAGTTGCGCGGGAACTGCGCGCGCTCGATGAGTGCGAAGATGATGGTCTCCTCCTGGCGGATGAGCACGTTGCGGAAGTCGTCCAGCTTCACGGGCTTGAGCGGGTCGGCGAACACGAGGTCGTGCGAGCTCTGCATCTTGCGTGGAGTGCTGGTGCTGCTGCTGGTTGTTGCTTCTTGCGCTTGACTTGCGCGGCTCGCGTCGTGGAATGGCCCGAGTTAAATGATCCAGTGAAGGTGTTGCACGTTCGCTCGTTGCGCAAACGGGACATGCAACTATGAGTCTTTTCAGCCAATCAGAGAGTTTTGATACAACCCAGCGGAAAAATCTTGAGGCAGGGCTTTCCCTTTTAGCCAACAAGCCTTCTCATTGGCTGATATTCAAGATAGACTCTCAGGATTTGAAAACTGACAACACACAAAACGAAAAAAAAGCGAAACAGATGTCACTATTCAGCGAGTTTGGACGGATGTCACTCTTCTGCTTGTCGTGGCACTCTTTCTGTCGTCTAGTATCGGCGCTTGACTCTGTGACCATCAACCATGCACGCATGACACGACGTGGAGGGTTAGTGGTGAAGGAACTCGCATGCTGCTATCTGTGTGCTTACACACCAGAAATGGAGAGTGCACATACCTGAACTTCTTGGCCGGAAAGCCCGTCGGGTCCAGACGCACGAGCTCCGTGGTCTCCTCCATCGAGTCCGGGATCGACAGGCCGCGCTCGACGCGCTTCACGAGCCAGAGGCGGAGAGCGCTGAGCTGCTCGTACTGGCGGAGCATCGTGTTGATCTCCTCAGGGGTCTGTCG
>JAADVN010000568.1:0-16198 GCA_023335535.1 Globisporangium spinosum | reverse complement strand
TGAAAACGAGTGAGTCTAGCGAGAGCTACAAAAATCTGCCGACATTTTGGCGCGTAATTGAAATACGGACGCCAGTTTTATATTGATTTTAGTATGGTGTACTACGCCCTTTGAGGTTTAGCACTGCAACGCAGCGCTTGTTCATCGAAGCAATGAGTCGTGCGAGATAGGCAGAAGGCAAATCGTCCCATGCGCGCGAGATTGCTTCTTTGAGCTCTTCTTTGTTGCTGTAGCATCGTCTGTTGGCGTACACCTGGTTCGCCATGTGTCCCCACACGTTTTCAATCGGGTTTAGGTCAGGCGAGCGCGCTGGCCATCTGACCACTTGGACACCATGTTGTACGAAGAAAGCGCGGGTGACCGACGACGTGTGGATGCTGGCATTGTCTTGTTGTAGCTGCCACTCTTCTCCAGCGATGCCCTCCGCGGACGACAGTAGCGCAGCCGAGAGCGTCCGCGTGTACTTCACACTGTCTTGGCGTCCTTCGAGGAACACAAGCTGCGTCTTTCCGGTTGCGCAAATGCCACCCCAAATCATCACCGAGCCTCCGCCGGACTGGCGCTTCATGGTTGTTTGTGGAGGCTTGTGGAGGTCACGCCAGTAGAACTGGCAACCATCTGGTCCGTCCAGATTCCACTTCTTTTCGTCCGTAAAGACAATGCTTGTCCACTCCGTGTTCGCTTCGAGCATGGAGCATGCCCGCTTGACTCTCTCTTCCTTGTGGCGCTTCGTCATCTACGGCGACGCGACTCGCTTCTCTTAACTGAAATACGACGAGTTTCGCAGCAGCTGTTGAACACGGCTAACACCAACCGGCAGTTGAAGATCCTCGCAGAGCTATCGCGCGCTCTTATCACCGCTGCTTGCCTCACGGAATAGTCGACGAACAGCTGTCGGGCTCGCTTTTGGCTTTCGTCCACGATGCTTTTGCCTGTTGTACTCCTCCGGGTCGCGCAGGAAACGACACACGACGTCCTTACTTCGATTAACTGCGGCAACAATTGCACTCCCGCTCATTCCTGTGTTCGCATACGCACGGATTTCGACCTGCTCATCGGCAGAGAGCATGCTGCTGCGCGGCATCGCAGCAAAATGAAAAGTGACGGATGTACCATACTAAAATCAATATAAAAATGGCGTCCGTATTTCAATTACGCGCCAAAATGTCGGCAAATTTTTGTAGCTCTCGCTAGACTCACTCGTTTTCAATGCGGTTTTGATTGGCGGATTACTCCGTTTTAGTTCTTTCATTGGTGGTAATCTTATGCACTAAAACGCGTTTGTTCGACCAGGGGCTCAAAAAAACGAGCGTACGTATTTCAATTACGGGCACTGTAGATTCAGACAGTACCGTCTAAAAGGGTACACGTGCCAGTTAAAAGGGTACACTAGTGTGCTGGCCAGTTTGATGAGTGAGTGGCTGTACAGAGAAACTTGCATGGCGCGAGGAAGAAAACGAGCGAGCAATGGCGAAGGGAGGGAGAAGAAGACCTTCAGCCGAGTCTTTGAGACGTACGAAAAGAAGCTAGATGCGCTAAATCACCTGCAGCACACCAACGACGTGTCGAAGACGCTCAATGAATTCTATGGTGGCCTCAGCCCGTTCAAAAGAGAGTCCAAACGTAAGTTAATTTATTTGTGGAAGAAACAGCGCTCGCTCATTGAAGACATGTGCATGGCCTCCTCAGGAGCCTTACAGTGAACGACACGTGCAACGGGGACCACCACCGTCATATCAAGAAAGGGAGTAGAAGCCATCAAGCTTTGGACCGACTCAGTTCGGAGTGAAAGGGCCCCAGTCCCCGCGTTAATGCGTTGGCTCATGGCACGCCATGTCGCAAACGACGAAGGCGTCCCGGACGGTCTGTTCGCTGGCACGTGGTCATGGAGACAGACGATCTTAAAGCGACACGGTCTCTCGTTTCACGCGCGAACGCGGCAAGGGCAGCGCATTCCACCCGACATGGAGGCCGCTGCGAAAGAGTTTTGAGCGTCAGTAGAGCAGATTAAGTCGGAACTCGGAGTTTCTCGCGTGTACAATGCCGATTAGTCCGGAATCTTCTTCGAATACCTCCCGAAGCGCACAACCAACAGCAGTGGAGAAAAACTGTATGGGTTCGATGCAGCGGTAAGGACAAAGAGCGGTTTACTGATATCTTTCTCGCTGACTCAGAAGGCGAACAGTACCCGCCGTTTTCCGTGCACAGAACAATCCCGTCCAAAGACAGCAGCGCCGCCCAAGACAACACGACTACCCGCCGCGGCTTCGGAACACAACTCTGAAAAGAGATTCAAAGTCTGTCGAGCACAGCAGGCGCGCAGATTTTCGGAAACAGATGCGGATGGCAGAACTCCGGCTTGACCGCGGAGTTCCTCGACCATCACTTCGCTGATCGTTTCATAGATGAATCCGTGTTGCTCCTTGACGACTTCTCCGCGCATTGGACTGATCCTGCTGCAGAGCACGCCAGAGATCTAAACGTGTCCCTACTTAAGGCCCCGCTCGGCCTCGCCTCCGTGTGTCAACCAGCTGATGTGGAGTGGTTCGGTCCAATGAAATGCCATCTACGTGAAGAATGGGCTCAATTTCTGATGCGCCAGCTGGGAGTCTACGACGAGCGTGCAGCAGAAACTTCGTTTCGACTGCAACTGCCGACGCGCTCAGATGCACTCACATGAGCATGTAAGACGTGGCCCGGCTGGGAATTAGTGTGGTGAAAAGCGGATTCAAGCGGCATATCAAACAGGACGGAGAGAGCGAACCATTTCGAAACGAGCTCGTTTAATGTTTGCAAATTTTGCTTGCTGTGAACGAAGAGTTGAGAGACAAAGATGACGTGGTAGTCGATACATTTTAGATTGAATATATTTCCATTGGTGCTCAATTTGGAAAAAGTTTGAGCTTTGTCCAGAACGCTAGGGAACGCTTAAACCTGGAACCCCAAACCAGGCACTACTACGAGGGGTTTGCTTCAGGCCTAGATGTACTCTGAAGTTGTCGCCACGATAGAGAGTCGACATGTAATTATGTATAGATCGATTGTTCCGCTCGAACTCTCAACACAATTTTCATTTATGGCGAGGCGGTCATTTTTTGTTTGTATGCACAGCAAACATGAGTTTTTTTTTCTTGATGTGAGGTTTGTCGTTTTGTAATGAAATATTCGGTGTCCAAACCAACAAGTGTTCGACAGTATACAAAACGCAACAGTTGTGAAAAAAATGCCATTTTGTCTCTCCTCGAGCCAATTTTTGCACCACAAGGAGTTATATCAAAATGCCATCTGCACCATTCGCATGGCAAAAGATCTCCAGACAGGCCCAGTGAGTCAATGGCGTAAGGCTTTTCATCCCGTGCCACTACCGCTGCTGGCTGCAGGTTCTTTGTGTCCAAAAGAATCTGCACGATATGCCTTGTGGGCTCCTTCAGAATATATTCATATGCACGAGCTATCCATAGACATAGACTTGATTGTTTCGATTAGAACTTGCTTGTAAAATGTCGCTGATTACACGTTCACACTGAAAGACCTTTTTCAAGCACGCGCATTGTTGTCAACTGCGCAAAAGCACTTAGCAGTATCAGCCCTCCTCCTTGTTTCAAGTCGCTGGTTTGAAGCTTCACGCGAGCTTTGGTTTATTTATATTGGACGGAGTGGGAGGTGTTATGGCAAACAATCAACTTGAAGCGGGTGCGAAGGTACTGGCAGGGACGCATCCGAAGAACTTGCCTGCCACTGTCAACGACAAAGACGCCGCGCTATTCCCCATCCACGGAAAGAAAGGAAGAGCATGCAGCAAGCGAACGCTTGTGTGACCTGCATGACTTGATATAATATCATAATGTATACAAACAGCTCTTTCTAATGTATCCACATAACCTTCATAATACGATATGCTACCAAATTAGATCTCACGACGGGCGGAGCTCAGACCAGCTGCCCCATATACCGAACAAGTGTTTGCTTTGATTGTGCGTGAGCATTTCATTTGGCTAACACCACAAGCAAATCGTGTTGAAAAGATCGGTCGATCAGTTAGCGGTCAGCTCTTGAATCGTAATGCACCAGCGCTCCGGTTTACACACGTGGGCGTCGTTCGTATGGAGCTATCCATACATGCAAGCAGAGCTCTCCAATGAATGGTTCGGAGAAGCTTCATGCATCAGGAACTAACTTACGCCAGGCACCTATCCTTTTGTTATTGGCCTGCGTTTAAATGGCCAGAGGCACCTGCAGCCAGTAGTGCCTGACCTCAGCGAGCGCTCCTTCGCATACTCGCTCATGCAACAAAGCCACGAAGCAAGACGTGCGTGAAGAAAAGAAAAGGAGAGCCGACCTCCTCTTTTGAAAGAATCGAAAAATGGCGCCGTTTTTATTTGGTCGTTGTGTCTCAAATGGGTTCAGATGGGTCGGTCAGCGTGGGGGATGAGCAGCTCCATTCGTTCGATTCTTTGGTAGGTACAGCAGTAAGAGCCCCATCGCTTGAAGGTTTAGTTTGCTGTCCTCAAAGCTCTCGCAAGCAGGTTCCCACGACGACCGCCATGCAGGCGCCATCATCGCCACGTTGACTCTCTGGAGGCCCACAAGGAAAGTCTTGGGACTACGCCTTACGCTCAGACGTGAGGCATTGGCATGCCAGCGCGTTTCATCAACAGAACAGCACGCGGCCCAATCGTCGTTGCGAGTTGCCGAGTCCTCCAAGCTCCTCCGAGTGGTGGGAGGGACCTCCGTCTCGTCAATGAGCCCAACGGACTTAAGGAGGAACGAGACGTTAGTCTTCTTGATCTCTGAAGAGCGGTCAGCCGCCCCACTTTAACATTGTGCAGCTAGCATCGAGAGGCACGTCAGTAACTGGATGCGTTTGTTGGCTGACTGGCACCCACCATTTGCCTTTGAGTGGCGATCTGTCAAAAGATGGCGGCTTCAGTTGACATCCGACTTTTGCGTTGCTGTTAGGGATGTGTTTGGTTTGTTATGTGGCTGGCATTTCCGTCGGTCCTTCCGTCGCGTATACGTTCGCTATTAGAAACAGCACGCGAAATTCGTTCGAAGTCAGTCAGTCCTCTGGTCGGCGGTGGTGATGTCGTATATCATCACCTCCATGTCATCTATGCGCATGTTGAAGGAGGGCCTCGTGTAGGTCGCCTGCATTCTCCCATCTGGGCGGGTCCGCGGGGCGTCCGCGCGCGCGGAGTCGGACCTTGAGCGATTGGATTTCCATCCACGAGCACCCTTTTGACTTGGAAAAAAGGCAGGAGCTGCTCGACGTGATGGCTCTTGGTCGCGCATAGTGAGTACGTACGAATGGAGCCGCTGAGATGGAAAAGTGTCGCCTTGAGATGGTCAACAGGATGATGATGTCCATGGGAGCGAGTGGGCCTCATTACCGACGAGAATTCCATAAACGCTCGCAGCGGACTGCAGCAACCAGCCAGCAGTTGGCGTATGGAAAACATCGCAGCAAAGACGCGCTTCACACAACCGGTGCAAAGCCCTGGAATACCAAACGCCTAACTCCACCAAGGAACGGCGGACGCAGTGCGCTTGGCCGTCCGCCCTTCGGTGCTATTGCCCCTGAAGGCTTCGACTGAATTGCGGCTGCTTCCACGCCTCGAATTCGCGCGTCAGCTGCGTGAGCATCTGGTCCTTGATCTTGACCAGGTAGCTCACCTCGGCCTTGCGCTCCTGGAAGCGCTCGTACGTGTCGCGATAGCTTTTCTTTGCGTCTCTGAGCTGCATCACGAGTAGAAACTGGTGATCGTTCGGCTGAGGGGCTTGCGACTGGGACCCCAGCTGCTGCTGGTCTTCTTCTTTTGCTGCTGCTATTACTGGAGCCACAAGATTCTCATCGCCCTCAGTGCCAGCGCGAAGCTCTTGCAATGTCAAGGAGAGTCCGCCAATTTCCCTATGAAAGAAAACTAACAGTTCACGATACAAAGTGGCGAGTGCTCCAATTCCCAGACAACAACATCCACCATACAATTGCTAAGTCAGAGCCACTCACATTTTCAGTTTGCTCACTTCGAGCCCACAGGCTGATAGCTGGGCTTTCGCCTGCCGCAGGTTGGCTTTCGCGAGCTCGACGTCGAGGAGCGACTCGGGCTTTGGGTTTTCCTACTTCTTGAAGAGCTCAAAGAGTTCCTTGTCGCCCGTGACAGGGCAAGTGGCGGCGGTGAGCTCGCTGTTGTTGTTATTGAGTGGCTGTAGCTTTCGTTCGGGGGCTATTGGCGGTAGAATAGGATTGCTCGCTCGTCCAATGAGTTCTTCGTCACAGTCTTCTGGGTCTGGCGTCTCAGGTGCCAATGAAGACTGTGAGATCCTCGTCACCAGCGGGAGTTTCGTCATTTGGCCGCTGCTGTTATGGTTCAATCGTTTCACGTCCGCCGAGTCGGGTGGGGTAGTGCCTCGCAGCGATCGAAAGTGTTTCATTATCTTGCTCTCAGAGCCCTGAGGCTGAGCCTGTTGGCTTCGGTTTTCGAGGCAAATGTCGCGAAATGCGTGGAAAAGTTGCTGCACCCGCAGCGGATTCGCGCTGCTGTCGCGTAGAAAACCGCGTATTTGCTCTCGATACAGCGCTTGACTCGCTGGAGACGTGATCTTGTGCGCGTTATAGTCGGCGTGGCTCCTCCCGTTCATCGTGTCGTACATCGCGAGCTCCTGCTTTAGCCGCTTGATCTCCTGGACGTATTTCTCGATCACCTCACCGGACGGTCCTGCACCGCCATTGCTCTTTCCTGACCCTCCGCTCTGCGCCACGTTGATGATCGTTGACGTCTTGACGCGCATCATGCGGGTCGCGAACTTGAGCGTCGCGAGGCTCTAGTCGTTGTGGGACTCGTCGAGTCACACGCATGCCATGAGCAGCGTCCGGCAGTTGCCGCCGAGCGAGTCCTTCAACAGGTTCGTGAGCGTCGTCTGGCGGTAGGGGATGTGCTGCCGCTTCTTGTCGCCCAGCACGATCACCACCTGTTCGAGGAACGTGAGCAACTTGTTGATGTGCGATGCCTCTTTGAGCATCGTGCCCGAGACGCCCGTCTTCTTCATGCGCTCTGAGCCGGCGAGGTCCACCAGGTTGAGCTTGCTGTAGACCACCACGTCTGGGCTCTGATTGCTGTCGTCATAATCCCCCAGCAGCGCGCTTGAGCTCCGCGTCTTCTCCAGGTAGATGGTGAAGATGCAGTGCGAGCGCGTCAACGCGGCGTTGAGGCAGTGCTCGGCGATCATGCGGTTGGTCTCACCTTGGAAGAGCAGGTCGAACGCGTCCTCCTCGCTCTCCACAAGTGGCCGCATGAGCCCCTTGAGCGATGTCGACCAGCAATACCCGGATCTGCTGGAATATGGCAAAGATCGAGCGCGCGCAGATGCCGCGGTCCTGGAAGTTCTGCTTGCCGCCGGATATCGTGAACGTCTTGCCGGCACCCGTCTGGCCGTACGCCATGATCGTGCCATTGTACCCGCTGAGCACGTTTTTGACCACTTCGCACGCTGTGGCTTGAAAGACGCCCGCTTGGTCCACTTTCGCGTCCAGGACCTGGTCGAAGTGGAAGCACGTGCTGTTGCCAGTCGCTGCATTCGTGACCACGCTGATCGTCTACATGAGGGCGGCATTGTGATAAGCATACAGTATGATGGTCATGCAGACACTGCTGGGCTTGGCACTGCAGTTCAAGGGCTCACCTGCTCTTGCTGGTTGATGAGCACGCCGCTGGCAGCTGCGTTGGCCTTGGAGTTGGGCCGCACGCGAATGCAAATTTTCACGCGTTTGGCATGACGGCTGGATCTTCAGCAAGTGAGCTCGTGGGTATCAATAGTATCTGGGCCTGCACTGGACGCTCCCACCGGTAGGCAGGACAGATAGACGAACTCACGTGGACTCGGTGGAGCTCATCTCGCTCTGAAGTTCTTGTGCTCAGCTGGACCTGTGTTGAGAGGGGCAAAGGTTTGGTTTGATTTTGGTCGGAAATGGTGCCTCCATGGTCGCTATTTCAGGATGAAAGTAGAGAAAATTAGCATTGCCGGTCACAAAACTGGTCTACCGAAACCTGGGAAACTCAGAAGCTCATACATCCTTCATCGAACTTGTCCTGGGACCTTGGACTTCCTCGTGGCGTTTCTGGGACCTATACAAAAGGACTCGAAATGGTCAGCTCAGTTCGCCTGGAACATGAAGTATGGCCAATAAGGTCTCTAGTGTAGTGTGCTTCTGGGGGTGGTCCTATTACATTAGGCCGACGACACTCGTATACACGACCGACCGTTCTCTCTGTTGTCGGATATCCTACGGGGTCTCCAATGGGTCTAGCAAATTATCAAATAAGTAGCAGCAGTGCCTACTTTCGTGGCTTGCGCTTGATGGCCGCGCTCAGGTCCTGCTCGTCCTCGTCCGAGTCGCTGGACACCACCTTCTTCTTGGTCTTCTTGGCCAGTTTCTTCTTCTCTACCGGAGCTGCTGCCGCTTCTGGGACTGGTGCTGCTGCTGGTGCTGCTGCTGCTGCAGTACCGTTGAACTCGCTCTGCACTACGACGCTCTCCTCCTCGCTGTCGCTGTCCACCACCGGTTTCTTCTTCTTCATCACCTTTGTGACCTGCTTCTTGGTGGCGGCAGCAGGTGCCGCACTTGGAGCCTTCGACGGCGATGCCGCTGATACGACGGCAGCCGACGACACGAGCGAGCGGACGCTCATGCTCTCGGTCAGCTTCTTGAACTCCTCACGCGCCTCGTCGCTCATCTCCAGACCACCCAAAGTAGCACCAGTGCTCTCCGGAATGTCTGCCGCAGTCTCGAGCGACTCGAGCAGCTGTGCCATGGACGTGATCTTCGCGTCATTCTCCTCGGCGGTTGGGTCGTCTCTGAGCGCGATCGGTGCGTGCAGCGTCTTGAAGTCCGTCATCGCGCCGAGATCCACTTCCTGGCGGTTCTGCGTCGCCGCACTGGTCGAGAGCGACGAGACGTCGGCAAAGTCGCGGCCGCGCAGGAACGCGCGACGGCGGTCGATCGCTTCCTTGTCCGCCTTCTCGGCCTCTTCTTTCAGAATCTCGGTCAGCTCGCTCACGCGCGCGGCCGCGATGTTGGCGCAGCGCAGCACGTCGGTCGTGGAGATCGCGGCGCCGCCGATCTTGTGCACCGCGCAGAGCTCGCGGAACGAGTTGAACGTGAACGTCATGCTGCCGTCCGTGATGCGCTCCTCGCGGTCCGTCGGGTCCATGAAGATGATCGGCTCGCCGTCGGTGCCGTCGCCGCCCTGGTCGCGGCTCTCGATGAAGCAGAACGAGATGGAGATCGGGATGTGGTGCAGACTCAGTGGAACGGCGGCGTGCTCGTCGATGTTGTACACGACCGTCGAGTTGTTCTGCACCGAGACCTCGGGGCGCCGGTAGTGCATCATTGCGGCAATCGCAGCGAGCGACACGCAGTCCACGAGGTTGCCGCCGTGGTCCACGACGTGGATGTTGCACGTGATGGCCCACACTTTCTCACCGGCGATGATTGCGAGCGCCTCCGTGTCCAGCGCGCGGCACTCGCGGATGCCGCGGTCCACGATGCGCGCGAGTTCCACAGCCATGGGCGACGGCCGCCCGACCTCAAAGTTCTGCGACGCCATCGGCGAGAGCTCCACGTTGAAATGCAGGAAGCCTTCGGTCGGCCGGTCTGGAAACGGCGGCACGATTTCGCCGTGCACATTGGCGATCACACTATCGCAAAGGAATGGATGAATGGTTGGTGAGTATGGTGCTTGATGGATGCAATGGGCCAATCAATAGCGACACCTGCACTGGCAAGCGCCATGCAAGCTCAACGAAAAGAGCAACGCACCGTGTTCGTCCGAGCTGCACTTCTGCCTGCGCCTGCTCTTCTGTTCTCCGAAACTGCACGCGAATCTACACAAACAAAGAGCGAGCGAGAGAGCGCGATGTGAGCATCATGGATGATGGTGCTCTTTGTTCGCCTCTTGGACAGCGTAGCTTGCGCGATAACTTACTTTTCGCTGCTGCATGAGCTCGCGGCCGTCGGCACGCACATGCGGGCGGTCGTGGATGGTGGAGAAGAGGAACGCGCGCTCGTTCTCGCTCAGAAAGTCGTGCTCTTCGCGGATCGCCATGGCTTCCTCCTATTGCTATTGCTCGTGTCTATTGGTCTGTCTGTGTTGCTGTTAGGAATGCAAGCAAGCAAGAGACGAGTGGTGATGGCACCCTCCGTTAAAGTACGATATCAATTCGTCACTAATAGGTCACTATTATGAATTTGCTGTATGTTAGTGTCATTTCCCTCGGTTGCATTCACATCACCACCAAGCAGAGCGCGTGATTGAATCATGGACGAGTACAGACAGAGCCTCGTGGGCCGCGCGCTCGCGGACGTGCTGCAGGAGCTCGAGGGCAACGGCAACATCGACGCCAAGGTCGGTGACACGCTCTTCGCGCTCTTTGACGCCGCCGTGCGCGAGGATTTCGCTGCAGCCGCCCCGCGCAAGCAGAAGAAGAAACCGTCCGATGACAGTGAAGCACAGAGTGAAAATGAAGACGAGCGACAGCAGCCTCAGCTGTTCACACACGAGTCGATGGAGCTGCACGGGCGTGTCGAGTCCTACAACCGCTTCTTGGACAAGTGGAGCGTCGTCGCGGCTCTTAGTAGTGAAGGCAGTGACAATAGCGACTCCCTGTCGCTGGACAAGGCGTTCGTGCCGCTGCCTTCGCCATCCACGCGCGTGCTCATCAAGCTGCACCGGCCGCCGCATTCATAGTCAGTCAGTCAGTCCAATCGCGCCTCTCAAAGGCACGCGCCATTTCTAACATTTGTCTCCCATCCAGTATCTATTTCTAACGTGTCTACCATTTCTAACATTGCTCCTATCTATCAACGCTGAAAAAACCTTGGGGACGGAAGAAAAACCTCGCGCGCGGGTGGTTTTGTGGACTGTGGGGGGCCGAGCGCGCGAGGGGGGCGGGGGCATGCGAGCGGCTCGCATTCGCTCAGTAGCTCCTCCGAGAAGAAACAAGGTATGGATGCCGGAGGAAGGTTGTGTGTGTGAATCTGCTAATGATCGCGGCAGCCTATACGGCTGCTGTGTGCACGCACCGCACGCGTATGTGATTATTATGACTCTCGCCATGCGCGTTCTGGCTATGCGGCATGCGGCGCTGTAGAAGAATGGTCGCGTGATCATTACGTGATCTGGAGATGAACGGATTTGCTCATGTACTGGTATCGATCTCTCTTGTGGTTTGTGTGTGTAGATGATTGCTTCTGTTGCCAAGAACGCCCGCAAGGCCGTGCCACAGATGACGGCGCGCAACTTTGCCGCCGCCGCGTCGGCCGGTACGCCAAAGGAGGTGCAGGAGATCGGCGGCTTCGGCCAGATGACCCAGCCAAAGCTGCAGCTTTTCGGCCTGCACGCCCGCTACGCGAACGCGCTCTACAGTGTGGCCGCCAAGCAGAACGTGTTGGAAGCCGTGGAGAAGGAGCTCCTGAGCCTTGAGGACACGATCGCCAAGGAGCCAAACTTCGCGATGTTCCTGAAGGACCCAACGATCGCGCGTGCGTCCAAGAAGGAGGACATCTCGAAGGTGATGGAAGCCGCCAAGTTCTCCAAGCCAGTGGCTGGTCTGTTCGAAGTGCTTGCCGAGAACGGCCGTCTCCCAGACGCGGTTGGTGTCATTGCGTCATACAAGCAGCTCATGGGTGCGTACCGCGGTGAAGTCCAGGCGAAGGTGACCTCGGCGGACCCATTGACCAAGGCCCAGCTGGACCAGGTCAAGAAGGCTCTTGGCGCCCGCATCCAGAAGGGCGAGACTCTGCTCCTGGAGGCGGTTGTCGATCCAGAGATCCTCGGTGGCTTGAAGGTGCAGATCGGCAACTACTTCATCGACTTGTCGCTCTCGACCAAGATCGACAAGATCAACTCGTTATTAGTGAACTCCAACTAAGTGGCGCGGTGAGCAGTGAGCAGTGAGCGAGCGAGCGAGCGCGTTGATCCTGTTGATCCTGTCGATTGCGCCATTGTCCGAGTAAGGAGTTTGCAGGTGTCGAGGTGTTATCTTTGTCCATTGTGGAGGGATGGGATCTTGATATCTGAGACTTTGGTCGTGTGATGGAGCAGCCAGCCAGCCAATCAGTCAAGCAGGTCAGCAGGAGCAAAGAGAACTCGGGTCGCCGCCGCCAGCACCAGCAGCAGCACTTACAACACTCCATCGTCACCACACACAGACCCGTCACGCACACACAAAAAAAGAAAATGAAAAGTACCAAAAAAACGGATTTGATCCCTCTTGATTGTCTTTTGCTGGTGTCGTGAAGAGAAGACTGTGAGTGGGGGAACTGGAGGTTTGAAGCACAAAGCAAATACAAGAAGAGAAGAAGAGAATTGCAGCATGTGAAGAATGAAGAATGGAATTGAAACACGCGAGGGGCTTGCCAGCGTTTTAACGTGTTGAAGGTGTGCATCTGGGAATGTTGAAGTGTCTTGGTGTTGCTTGATTTACTGTTGTTGAATTGGGTTGTGTTGTGCTTGGAGCTCTACTCTTTACGCATCTCTTTAGAAGCAGCCATCATTGTGGTCTCAGGAGCTCTTCGCATTCAGTATGAGCTCTTCATTTGATGGCACGTGCTGCGTGGCATGCATGCTGTGATGTTAAATGGCAAGAACGCCAGTTCCAGCTCTGAAACCACATCGCTGGCGTAATCCTTGACAAATCGCGTGAGGTCTCTGCTGTCAATCCATGGTTCTATGAAGAAGTTGCAGCACCAGCAACTACAACATGCGGGTCAAAATAAAAACAACATCGATACAATATTCTCAAACTACCAACTAATAAACGAACCCCATACTCTCTCTGTTTCTCTCTTCTCTGTGCTGCTTGCTCTGCTACCTGATCTTCTTCTCCTTCTTTACGATCGCCACCTGATCTTTCTTCGTCTAGCTGCGTCCTCCCCATCCATCCACCCGATCGCCAGTCTCTAGCAGCACCGGCCGTTCTTGCCGCCGCGAGAGTTGTCCGAGAGGTAGAGCGTCTCGTCGCCCTTCCGCCCGCCGTACGACACCTGGCTGCCCTCTAACGACGAGTTCTCGCGTCCGCGCAGCTTCTCCTCCTCCTCGTGACGCTTCAGTAGCTGCACTGCAACGCTCTCGAACAGGTTCTGCACGCCGTCGCCCGTCTTCGCGCTCGTGCGGAACACCAGCGCGCCAATCTCCTGCGCGAACTGCTGCGCCTTCGCAAAGTTGAACGACGAAGCCACGTCGCACTTGTTGCCCACAATCGCTAGCACTGGTGATTGAGAACAAATAGATAGAAACACACACAAATCAGAAGAAGGGCTCATCACGAGGTCGAATACGGAACTGCAACATACCTATATCGTCGCCCACATGATGTCGGAGATCTGTAAGGTTCACGCAGCAGCAACAGCGTACAACACAATAGCACACGCGTCACAGTCAGCACGCTTTTGAACCCACCCAGCCATAAGCGACAACCAGCAACAAGAACAACATGCACACATATCGCACCTTGCAGCCACTCCTTGACCTTCTCGAACGTCGCCTCATTCAGCAAGTCAAACACGAGGATCGCGGCTTTGGCGTTGCGGTAGTACATCGGCGCCATGGAGCGGAAGCGCTCCTGTCCGGCCGTGTCCCAGATCTGCAGCGTCATCTTCCGTCGTGTGCCGCCCGCGCGTCCACCCGACGCCTCGTCGCCGCCCACGATGATGCGCTTCTGCAAGAACGACGCGCCGATGGTCGCGGACGTCGGTGTTGAGAAGCTCCCGTGACAGTAGCGCATCGTGATCGACGTCTTGCCCACGTCCGTCGCGCCAACGATCACGATCTTGCGGTCGAGCCCCACGTCGTCCATCCTGCCTCTATTTGCTGCTGGTGCTGCTGCTGGTGGTAGTAGTGACGTATGCGCCTGTGTGTCCTGTGTGCGGGAGAGCTGACCTGTTGCTGGTTACTACTGCTGCCTGAGTCCTGTGGTCCTGTAGCTGCTCGCCGCCGTCTTCCTTCTTTCGTTCCTTGGCTGCGTCCTCTGGCCGTCCGTCCGTCCGTCTATTTTGTTGCGCCTGCGATTGCGATAGCTGAAGAAAAGAAAGAAGGCTGCGAGAGAAGAAGAAGAAGCAGTTCAGTCAGTCGGCTGCCTCTGCACTGGACCGCGTCAAAACGCGTAATTACGCAACGTGCGTGGCGTAAGTTTACAAACAAGGAAATGCTGTTTTTACGGTGGCTTTTTCGCAATCGCCAGGGGAAAACGTGCGTATAGCCTATCAAAAACACTTTTGGACGTAATCGAGGAAATTCCCACCCTTTCCGATACATTTGCTATTAAAAGGATGCGAATTTTAGGCTCCGACTAGGCCATTCTACATTTAGACTAATCAAAGGTAAATAGCCTATTTTGTTTGTGAGTTGAAAAAGGACAAATTCTCGATAGGGCTCGGGTTCACACCTTTTTTAGCTCTTTTAAACAGCAAATGGCTCGGAAATGGCCCGAAAAGGGTGTGAATATACGCGCTTAAGTCCGAAAAAGCGTTCACACCCTTTCCAAGCCATTTGGCCCATTTTGCTGTTTGAAGTGTGAACCCGAGTCCTACCCGGGGTAAATTGAGGAATAGTTAAGCTGCGAGCAGCAGCTCCCACTTTTGTACTGGGCTCGATTTCGCTATTTGCATGGCAGCAAACAACTTGGCGGGCTCAGGCGAGTGGAGGGCTGCACACTAACGCTTGGACGCTGGTTGAGCAGCGCGCTACAGTCCGTTGATAAATTATAGACGCACCCCCTCCGCCTCTGGTCTCGTATGGAAGCTGTGCGATTTCGCAAGCGGTGTTAAAGTATGATATCATGGAAACTGAAAGAAGGCATTTACCGCCTTTTTTGTTGGAAAATTCAATCTCAGCTTTTTGAAATAAAAAAAAACAAATATTTATTTGTTGAAAAATTATAGACGCAAGGTGGTAATATTTGTAATGAACGAAAACAATAAGGCCGTTTTGGTAATAAATGGGTCCATTCGGTCAATAAACGATTGTAGATCGATTCCACATGCTTTCATTGTCATTCGAGAAGTTGCGCGATGCCGAGGGGCAAGCTGCTGAGCGGCGAGGAGATTGGGCAAGTGAAGACGTACAACCCCGAAGGGAGGAGCAATCGCTGGATCGCAAAGCAGCTTGGGAGAAGCGAGAAGGCTGCGTGCACGTGTTTGAGCAGCCAGCGTGCCCCGCGAGCGAAGAAGGTCGGGCGGCATGCCGTTCTGAAGAAGATTGACGTGCGCCGCGCGTTCCGTCTCGCCGTACACTGCGGCTTGTCTTCCAGAGCTATCGCTTGCTTGCTGCCCAAGAAGCCCCTGTAAGGGGGCGCTGTCTACAACAGTCCCTCAAACACGGCACACACGCTTGCACGCTTGCGCGTCTTGAGGAAGCGATCTCCTAACTTGGAGGGAGGGAGGGAGAAGACTTGAGAGCTTGAAGGCAAATTTGCAACTGAATTAAAATGCTGTTATGGTTCCTGTCGCTACTCCTAATTAGCCTCAAGGGCTCCTACAGGGTTTTATGAATAAAACCTACACATGCAGAGATAAACCTACTAAACTGATATATAAAACCTTGGGTACACTGAGGTTCAACCCACAAGACCTTGAACTTGAAGTCCTGTGGAAAATTCCCTGTGAAGTGATTGGCTCGCGCCATCACTTCAACCCGCAGTGACACGTCGCACGCGTCACCAGCGAGGTTCCCCAAAGCAGGAACCATCATTCTGTACTTGATTGGTACATGAATGTCAACACGCTGCACTGATTAGTACATGAGAGGAACATTCTGCACTGATTAGTACAGAGAACCTTCGTGACGTCATCAGATGACGTCATGTGCATGCAGGGACCTGTTGTACCGTAATCCCTTTGTCTTTTGCCTCTGCAATGCACGCTGAAGGTGGTGTGTGACGCACACGATCTGGCAAACATATCCACCTTCATGTAATGGCTGGTTAAGGCCCATTACAATGCGGCCCTGCACTTGCTCGAATCGTTTACTGTCTGCTCCTATGGTTGTTCCTCTCAGGGTTCGTGTTCCGCGCGAATCCATCGCCACGTTTGCTAGGTAATCTACCATTTTGTTGTGTTCTCTCTTGATGTGCTTCCACGATGTCCACGCGATGTTGCTTGCCAGCCTGTCGACGTTGGTCGCTGCTCTTTGAAGGTGCGGAG
>JAADVN010000567.1:0-16213 GCA_023335535.1 Globisporangium spinosum | reverse complement strand
TCTCTCTCTCTCTCTCTCTCTCTCTCTCTCTCTCTCTCTCTCTCTCTTTGCCGTTTTGCGCTTTTCGGGTACGAGCTGCAGTTCTCTTCCAGTCGCACACACCATTCGCTCGGTTCGTCACTCGCCGGATCGATCGCTGCTCTCTGCAAAAGCGCGTCTGCTGTTCTGCGCTAGCTGCCACAGAGACAACAAACAAATAGGCGCGGCGTGGCTGTGACAGAAGAAGCGCAAATGGGCGAAAGATCGTGTCCGCGTGGGGGCGGTCGCCAAAGGACTTTTAACCGCTGCCGCTTCGCCTGCCCTCGTCACTGAAGAGTCGTAATTACGCGCTGCATGCTCATGGGCTTCAGCAAGCGTCTTGATTCCTGCGATGTGACTCCGTTTTTACGAGCCGTTTCGCCGTCTGAGTGCGTCTACCAAGGAGCTTGGGAGCAAGCTGGCGTGGCTGCGCGCAATGGACTTACGCGCAGCAACAACCATAGCAACACTGCGCGGTGTCCACGCGCTTCGAATGATGTTTGAAGTTGCTGGCGGGAAAGCAAAAGTGCAACCAGCTCGTTTGTTTTTTTCTGGCCGTTCAACTGGAATAAATTATGGAGAATTTAAACAGCAAATAGGAGTCAACAAGGAGTAAGTTGATATGTTACTGTCGACCCTCGCTGTTATCCGACACTGTCACATTATATATATGCATTTGCAATACTATGCAAGGGAACAAATATGCTAATGAAGAATTTGTGCTTACTCCGCTCTAGCCATCGGAGCCGTCTGCAGGACCCCCAAGACGCGCCGCGATTTCGACTATTTCAGCAACATCGCACACCGGTATACAGTACCCATACGCGATATATGACGCCACGCCTTGCACTCACCTTGTTCCCATTATTCTTGTCAAACGACACTTGCTCCTATTCACACGTGCCCATGCATTTTGCAATGGCTACAACATCTACTTAGTTCACACGAACAAATCGTCCTAATTTGCAAAGTGTCGGATTTGAACGGCGCAACATCACGATTTTTCGAATGCAATTTTCGAACGCGATTTTCTCTCCAAGCCGTGGACAAACCCACCTGCACCTTTCTTCAGCTTTGTCATCCGCTATGTTTTCTGCTTCGGACGCCATTGCATCGCATCGCTGTCAGTGCGCGCTAGCGGCTCACCTTGGATTTCGTTCGCGTTGGTCTCAAAAGAGAACGATTTTTCGCAAAAATACATCGAGGATATTTTTTCGTCTGGGCAAAGCTCAGCTCCACCTCTGCCGCCGAATTTCTGCTTCTACGCCTTGTGTAATGCGTGTCTAATTTAGAAAAAGCTATTTAGTATTTGTAATAGGTGCAATATCGCTTGAAATACGACACTTCGGTAAGCAAAGAGGCTTCATCCACTAAACAGGACAAAATAAGATTGCTTTTGCGTTGAAGTTGGACCGGTTCTGTCTCCTCTCCCCATCGTGGTCAGAAATGGATCCCAATCCCAGCGATTCTCTCCTGCGAAGCTCCTTCCTGCGCTGCAGCTGGCGAGAAATATGCGCTTTTTCGATTTCCTTCGGCGCTCTCTATGACAACTCAAGAAGGGCGGCGGCGCTCACGTGTGTGTGTGTGGGAGAAAGCGAAAGCGAAGGGGGAAGAAGAAGAAGAAACAAGAGAGAGAGAGAGAGAGATTGACTGACTGACGGATAGTCGCAGTCAGCACTAGTAAACGAGTGAGTGAGTGCGTCGCCCGCTGTGAGCTATTCTCCAAAAATCCACGCTTCCCATTCACAGCAAACAACAACAACAGACCGCGCCAGCGTAAGTGCCTTCCCTCGTAATTGCGCAGATGCAGATGCGCTGCGCGCCATCTGGCGTTGTTAAAGCGCGGCTACCGTATTGTATGAGGGGGTTGGTGTCGTGCTTCTTGATGTCTTATTGGGTGTTTTGCTTTGCCGTCCGTATTTTCTCTGCATGTGCCAGCTGGGAGAGTAAGCAGTGAGTGCGCCAAAGGAGGAAGAAGGGCTCGCGCATTCGCAAACAAGACGTATCGCAGCGAAGCAACTTTTAGCATCGTCTGGATAAGCGATAAGCGATTGATTGATCGATCGACAGCCATCTGTGTGCGTGTGTGCAACGTCGAGGGATTGGGATTGGGAACACGATACGTCAACCCTTACGCTCTGCTTGTGTCATCACCACTCGCATTCTATCATCTGGTCAGCCTGCCGTCCGCTTATCCTAGCGCACGCTTGATAAACGAGCGACGCAGCGAATTACGCGCTGACACGGCAGAAGGCGAGCGAGACGCGCGTACGAAGACGAGAGCGCTTGGCTTGCTGTGGGCTGTGTGTGTGTGTCTGCTGAGGTAAGGAGCGACTATTAGAATGACGCAGATCTCGTACGAGTACGGGCTGCCGCCGTCCAGTGCGCATGCAGGAACCGCAGAGAACAACGAGAACAACAACCATAACTATAACCATCAGCACAACCGCGGCGGCGCGCGCAAGCCGCTCGAGAAGAGCAAGCTATCGGTCGTCGGCAAGAGTCTGCACGCGAAGAAGTACCCGCCGCAGTTCCCCGCCGACAATACGGAGTTCTACACAAATATCTGGACCGCGCCACCCACGACCGCGGGCCGGAACAAAGAGAGCGTGCAAAAGTTCATCGACATCAGCCAGGTCGCGTACGTGGTCACGACGATCGACTTCAAAGACGGCTACGAGTCGACGAGCGACTTTGAGCTCGTGAACATCTGGACCATGGAGTCGTACTCGGCCACGTTAACGAACAGCATGAGCGTCGAGGCGGGCCACTCGGAGCGCTACTTGAGCAACCTCACCAACATCTCGGAGGCCGACGAAGACGACGCGCGCACGACCCACTTGTCCAGCTCCGCGCCAGTACTAGACTCGGCCGAGGAAGAGGAAGCAGCGGGCTATTCGTATCGCGCGCGCAGTCGATTGCGGAAGGGGATCTCGGAGGAAGACCTGGAGAGGGTGACGAGCGTTCCAGTCTCGGGACCGCTCAGGAGAGGAGACAGCATCGTGTTCTCACCTGTACTTGCAGAGCACAACGAAGTGGACAAGAGCTGGCATGCGCGCTTCTTGCTGGGCATTCACGAGCCTGTGCGCCACGCGCTCTTTGTGATCGACCGCTTTCTCGAGCGGATCCAGCGACGCGGGTCGCCGACCGAGTGGAACGTGAGCGAGTTCTTCCAGTGGTTCAAGACCCACTTTGTCGAGTTTGTCAAGAACCAACACGACATGAAGACCAAAGTGCTGCTCCCGCTGCTGCAGATCGACTACAACATCAAGCGCGACATCCACTTGTGCTACGAGCGGATCTTTGAAGTGCTCGACGCGATCGGCGCGCAGGAAGACTACATCGTGTTCTCCGCAGCGTCCGGGTCGACTTCCTGGCAGGACCGCCTGTTTGTTCTCCAGAGCGACATCCGCAAGCTGAACCTGCTGATCAACTCGATCCTGACTGCCGAAGAGAAAGTGCTGAGCCCGCTACTCGGCCGCATTTTCTCGGAGCAGAACTTCCAGCGATACGTCGTGCCGCGAATATTCCGCGCGAGCAAACCGAAGCGTGTCGTGATTCCCTGGATCGTCGAGCGGTGCCGGATCTGGGGTGGGGACAAGCTGGCGCAGGCGTACAAGGACGAGCTGCCATTCACCGCGCGGTTTCTCTACGACCGCATGTGGCTGCCGTACTTTGTGAGCCACGTGGCGCAGGCGATGAAGCACTTGGACACGGAGATGACCGGGATGGTGGCGGAAACTTCAGACGCCTGGTGCACGATCATGTAAAAAAATTCTCCCGAGCACCTGCAGACGACCCGTTGCTGTTTAAAAATGGAGCGTGTCCATACGATTGAATCTCGCGGTATATTTAAGCAAAAATCGCGAGAGTATGAGGAAAATAGGTGGCGATGGCAACAGTGCTTTGTCTGCTTTTTTATTAGAGAATTATCAACAAGTGAGAGAATACACTTGTTGTGTTTGGAAGCGTGGACTTGACTTCTCTGTTCACTCAGGACGCTTTCCATCCACAGAATGGACAGAAGAGTGGGTTGAGGAACTCCAGTTGCTGTCTCGCACGCTGGATCTGCTGTTTCTTGCATTGGATCTCAGAGGTGGTTTCGAACACTAACTCGCGCTTGTTCAAGCAGATCTGTTGTTGTTTCTGCATCACAAGAGTCTCGATTTCCAACTGGAGCGTGCGCAGAACGTTTTCGTTGGCGAATTTGGACTGCAGGTCGCCCTGAGAGACATGGAAAACGCGTCGGTAGTCTCCACAAATCGTGTACTCACCAAGCAAATCGATCCAGTCGCTCCCATCAGGGCTGTCGAACGGCTCGAGTTTTTCTCCAACTTGATCCTGATGTATCACCATGTCGTTGAAACGGAGTTGCTCGCGTGTCTCTGTCTTCGCGCCCTTGGACTTCCTCACCGAGAGGACTTGGAGCTTCTTCGCCATAAAGTCAATCGCCACGACAACGCCAAGCTGCGCGTCTCCGAACTCAGCGAACTGGGTCAACGTCACCAAGGACCCGAGCGTGATCTTCTCATATTATGATCGACAAAGTCAAGTTCCAACAGAAATCATCGATAAGCTACTATACCAAGATCAGAGACCCACCTGAACGTCGTGCTTTGCCAGCTTCAGCTACTGCGGTTGCTGCGGTCGAGCGCACACTCTGCACTTTGGGTCGCAACGGTAGTCCGCGGATCCGCTTGGTGGCTCTGGTTTTGTCTGAGTCTCGTTCCACGCGTAGCAAACGCGGCACGCCAGTGCAAGTCCTCACCACCATCTTCACCTGTCGTGGGCGCATTTTCAACCGGAAACACTCCGAAAAAGACCACGCGCATGATCCCTCCGACCGACTGTACAAACGACCGACAAGATCTTGCACAGACAGACCTCCCCAAGAGAACGACTGAAAAATCTTCAAAATGGTGTGTGGGGAAACGCGAAAGGCTGCGCCAAATTTAAGGGGTTGGTCGGATCGGTCGCCCCGCAAATTTCCACCCACGCGGTGGACTCCGTTGACTTCTTGTAAAGCTGTTTGCATTTGAGAATAGCTTTACGTGATAAATGCTCAGCAGCAGGCAACAATCGCTTGCAGACAGGAAGCACTCGCATCGAGTGAGCTCAATGACGGTGCTGGGCTAGAGCGAGCGCATGTTTGCTTGGATCCTGTGATCTGTGACCATTGGGAGAAGCTCAATGTGCGACATGCTACACAGCCTCTCACATTTAGTCTGTCTGTCAATATGCACAGCCTTTCGCAATTTATATGGTGGTTAAAGAGAGATTAACCAAAATTTCACCTTATATTCAGATACCCTTTCTAAAACATCCATGCACAAGCATATCTGTTTAGAAAGGCCAGCTCCTCGCAGGAGCTTTCCAAAGAAGAAAAGTTGTGACGGCTGGATTGTGCGCATGAAGAGCGCAGTGAAGATGAATACGGTGGTGGCAACAGCAGCGACGCCTTCGCAGCAGAGCTCCGCGCCAGACGCCACAGCTGATCCAGTATCCACAGCAGCACCAGACGCACCAGAGGCAACACAGCCAGCATCCGTAGTAGTAGTGAAAGAGACGATTGGCAAGGATGGCCAACCTGTGAGAGAGTGGATTGACACGCTTCTCATGGCTGCCGTGATCGCAAAGGACAAGCAGCAGCAACAACCGAGTGGTAGTGACAGCGCCAATCCCGATCCTGCAGCAGAACAACCGGGAGCTCCAACAGCAGCAGCAGGAGTAGCAGCAGGGCCAGTGCCAAGCACAGCTGACACCGCAGCGATGGCTGAGAACACGCCAATGAACGGATCCGACACTGAAAACAACCTCGTTGCAGTCGCAACAATTGGCGCCATAGCCCCAGAAGATACCACGAAGAGCGCCGCGAAAGACGATACGCAAGAACACCAAGGCGACACCACCCCAGAAGGAGACAGCAACGATTCTACGATCAATACACAGGACGAGGGGACGCGCAGCCACAACGAAGAAGATATAGAAGAGGAACACGTAGAAGAAGAAGAAGAGGCACGACACGGAGACGACTCGGATGCGAAGCGGTACCGGCGACGACGCTGCGAGGTGCCCGGATGCACCAAGTTCGCGCGTTTCAACAACGCTTGCTCGGGCCACGGCGGTCGGCGGCTCTGCTCGCACACTGGCTGCACGCGGGTGGCGCAATTCGGCCACAAGTGCAGCGCGCACGGCGGCATCAAGTACTGCAGCGTGGAGGGCTGTTCGCGTGCGGTCCAGTCGCGCGGCTGCTGCAAGACCCACGGCGGAGGCGTGCGCTGCCAGACGCCCGGCTGCGAGAAAGGCGCGATCTCGAAAGGGCATTGCCGAGCGCACGGCGGCGGCTCGCGATGCGCTGAGAGCGGATGCCAAAAGTGGGCTCAGCGCCACGGCTTCTGCGTGCGCCACTCGAAGACTGATACCGGCGGTGGATCTGGTACTGCTGGTGAAGACGTGGAGGCATAGAGTAGAGTCATGGAACTGAGGAGTCTTCGTGCTGTAATAGCCTGAGCATGCTGCAGTAGCAAGAAGTGTGATAGAGGCGTGCAGCTTTGACGTGTGCGCGAACACAAACTCAGCATCATCTTCGAACGGACAAATCTTTTAGACCAACGTGATTGGATGAAATTTCATGTTTTAATGCATCTGATTGGACAAATTCTGTGAAATCCAAAATTTCACAGAATTTGACAAACGAAGACACGAGCCAACATGGATTTGGCTGCGCACACGCCAGCGTTCCTCGCAGGCTTCGCGTCGCAATGCGTGCACAGCGACCGCCTGCTGCTCTACATGCCCAGCGCCATCCACTCGCTCGAATCTTTTGCGCACCACCGTCTCACAGGTACAAACGTGGAAGTGATGCTCGTCCCGCCTTCCTTTTTGAAGAGCTCCAATAGGGTTCATTGACCAATAATGCTGACATTAGTTCTCGAGTTGTGTGTCTATTGGTTGCCCAAATGCGCATTGCATCATTCAGTGGTCGACATCGCGTGCAAAGATACTCGCAGTGGCTGCTACTCGGGTGAAGAGCGCGCGCGACAGAGCGTGGAGCTCAAGTTTGGCGACTTTGTGGACTTTTACCAGGCGGTATACGCGAAAAGAGCCCACTGGCTGCAGGACGTCGACGACCTCGAGTTTTATCTGTGCCAGTGCCCGATCGCAGTCTACCGACCCGACGCGACGTGCTCCAAAGCCGTTTTGCCCAAGATCATGGACGATTTCATCGTGTAAGCACCACCTGGTAGCAATCGCCGAACTTTGTATTGAATCTTACCTCACGCTCGACTCCTACTCGTCATGCTTTCCAAGTGCAGCCCAGGGTGCCTCTCATCGACCAGCTCCCAGTCGCTGAGCCAAGTAAACTTGTGGATGGCAGTACACCCAAGCCGCACGAGCCTCCACTACGACGCGTACCGCAACATCCTCGTGGTGCTGCATGGCCGCAAGACCGTGTTGTTGTATCCACCCTCGGAGAGCGGCAAGCTCTACGCGTACCCAGTACACACAAAGTCGGCGAACCACAGCCAAGTGGACGTCAGTAGTCCAGATTTCGCTGCGCATCCGAGATTTGCGGATGCGAAGCCTCAGAGATTCGTGGTCGACGCCGGAGGTAGGTACAGATTGTCTCTATCTATCTATTTATCTGAGGGCTATTCAGCATGAGGTAGATCTGGTGCTGACTCGTTTCTCTGTTGATAACAGACGCGCTGTTCATCCCCGAGGGCTGGTGGCACCAAGTCGACTCGGACGCGTACACGATCGCTGTGAACTTTTGGGTCGACGGACTCCAGAAGCAGCTGACGCAGGAGCCAGCGGTGACTCCGTACTACTCGCGCGTGCTCCTGCAAGAGCTGATCAAGCGCGAAAGCGACCGGTACCTCCAGTCTCTTTACACAGATGCAGTCGAGAAGCAACACCAACAACAGAAACAAAGCCACCCAAACTCTGTTGACGATCTGGTGCAGCGTATTCTACAAGCACAGTGTCAAGAAGAGAAAGAGCAGATCCTGATTGCAGTCAGTGGAGAGTATGAAGAAGCACAAGAAGCCACCACCAGCCGCTCCGCTGACCTGTTCCAGAGCGCTCAGCGGATTCTCGCGATTTCGCATGGTGCAGACTGGCGCTCGCTGTTGGAGAACGCCAGTGACGACTTTGTGGCGCTTCTCACAGGTTTCTGGGAGAGAGCAGAGCAACAACAAACTACTGCGACAGTACCAACTGAAGAAGAAGGAGAATATGGTGGTGATATGAGCTCCAAGGAGCAAAGTGAAGAACTGTTGATGAGTGTGCTGTTCAGCGCATTCCCATACGATAGTGGCGAGCAGATCCGCAGCCAACTGCTCGCAAAGAAAGAGAGATTCGAGAAGAAAATGGCCGCACAGGTGGTTCTGGACACGTTTGGGCTGAGCGTTCTCCAGTAGAAAAGACATACACACCCAGGTGACAATAGAGAGCATACACGCAATTTTGCTGTCTATCAGGCGTATATCAATGAATAATTCGTCGTTCTATTCTATTCTACCGAGGCATGTGTACTACCTCGTACTCTGGTGGCCTCGGCCACCGAGGACGAGGACGCTCGCACCATTGCTACACGATGACGCCGAACTCTTCTTTCCAAATCTCCGAGACCATCTCTGCGAGCCGCTTGAGGATCGAGTACTGCGTCGTGGTTACGTGCTTCTTGGGGTTCGTGTCGATCAGCAGAGCGACGCGATGTGGACACCACCACCAACACCGTCATCCTCACCCCCACCTGAGCCTGACATGATCGGGAACCCGCAGTAGAACCGGAGGTTGTCGTCGCCGAGTACACCCTGCAGGTTGCGGAAGCGGAAGTCCAGCACGGCGTCGCGCACGAGGAACGGCTTCTTGCCGCACGTCGTCAGCGCGAAGGCGCGGAACGTCTGGGACCTCTTCGTGAGCACCCCACAGCTTCCGACCGTACTCTGCAGTCGGCACACGACGGACCGCTGGCGGTCGTCCTGGATGACCGAGATGAACGCCGCCGAGGCGTCGAGCTCTCTCGTCGCGAGGTCGCAGATCAGTGCCATCTCGTCCGTGTTTACGTCGCGCATTGTCAGGTCGTACTGCTGCAGGCGCTCGGCGCGCTCCTGCTCTGTCGCGACCACGGGGGCGACGAGAGGGCTCTCGGTCTCTTCATCGTAGAAAATCGGGTACTCGCGCATGCTGTCGGCCTCGGCGAAGACACACTCGTGGAGCGGAAGTTCTGGAATCGACACTTCAAAGCACTGCTGCACGAGACGCTGCGCGAGCTTGCACTTCTCCACTTGCTGCTGCAGCAGTAGCGCTGCTTTCTGAGCTTGATCCTCTTCGCTGGTATTACTGCCGTTGTCATCACTCGGGGTCTCTAGATTCACAATGAACATATTGCTGCTGCTCGTGCTGCTCCAGTCCTTCTCGCTGATACTGTCGAGCGTTGACGCGTACTGCTGTTGCTGGTGCTGATGGTGGTCGTCGTCCATGGCGGCAGATGGGGTGACTGACCACCGAAAGTGCTTGAACAGCGTCAGCACCGCGTCGCGCCGGCATTTCGTGGCGCCGCGCAGCGTGTCTGCGAGGTTGAGCGCCAGCTGGCTCTTGGACGACTGGACCGCCCATTGGGACGACGCGTCCACGAGCAGACTCGGGTCGGGCCACTTGTTCGCGATGTTTATGCAGGCCACGCACGCGCGCACGTAACGGATCTTGTACATGTCGCGCTCGCGCTCGATGACGCTCGAGCAGGGCTGGCACGTCCAGAGGCCGCAGACGTGGCACAGGAAAGCCTTCCAGACCGTGTTGAAGTGGCGGTCGCAGCATCGGCAGCGCAGCGGGTCGACGGGCGACGCGAAGATCAGCACATGGCAGCCCACGCTGTGGCACCGCACGATGAGTTGCTGGCGCGACAGCCGCTTGAACATCGAGTGGTCAAACGTCATCAAGTGATATAGGAGGCTCCTCTCGAGTGGACAGGAAACGGAACTGCTGCGGGAGAGCATAGAAGAACGTGAGTGAGTGAAAGGCTTGCTTCTATCTATCTATCTATCTGTCTGGCTGACTGACGTGGTCACGGGGAGAGCGTTATGACACCGAGCGGAGGGCGCATGGCTACGTCACCACCGCGCACCAGGGATAAAATAGAGAACTGACTACTCGTGCTTCTCATCCAGCCAGACATCCGCAAGAGGGCGAGACATATTTAGAGAAGAAACCGCGCGCGCGATGACGTGTGCACCTACGACTGAGTTGTGCGGGGATAAGATGGCGGTTGGCGGTCGTTCACGCACACGTCAAGTTGAAGTGAATGTGAGTGGTGGTTCACACCACCCAACATCGGTTAAAGCGTGCGTTTCGCTAAAGCGAGTGCACTTGTATGTGGTCCACGTAGAAACGTGATGTGGACCATGTTGAGCCAGTCAATCTCTCTCATTTCAGTGGTGTCAATACATTTGTGATTGTTGGGCTATACCCGTCTACATACATTTTGCAAGATTCAATTCGAATTTTCGACAAGGGTAGGGCTAAGAATCACATCGAGTACTGAGTTAAATTACATTCTTGGAAACGAAATGCGTGTACTGAATTACGTGGGACTTGCTATCTTGAGCTTTAAAGCACTGAATTTTGGTAGCAACTTGGAAGTGAGTTGAGTTTTCAAAAAGTTATGTCTGAACCCATATACAATTTCAGAGATCTCGAACAGTACGCTCGAGGTGGTCTTCCAATCCACTTCGGTCGTCGTCCATGCCGCTTCGCGCTCCAATTTGCTCATGTTGAACATCGCGTGACGTCGCGGCTCGCTCGTCAACTGAAAGTGACTCGAAATTTGTATGGCGGAGAAGCATTCGGAGGACGCGGGGACGGGTTGCCCTGCTGTCTGCTGTGCGACGAATTAGAAAACGCCGGACGAACACAACACATTCTCCACTCTCTCATTCTGTAAGACGCGCACAATTAGAAACAACCTCCAGACAGCAGTAACTCTCAGAGCAAGATGGCCACGCGCACCCGCTCTGCTTCTTCGTCCTCTGGTGCCACCGCGTCGCCCCGCAAGCTCAAGCAACAGAAAGTGTGGGACGTGACGCCATCCGAGCTCTCGCAGCTCTGCGCC
Organism: Globisporangium spinosum; assembly: GCA_023335535.1. Classification (NCBI taxonomy): domain Eukaryota; phylum Oomycota; class Peronosporomycetes; order Pythiales; family Pythiaceae; genus Globisporangium; species Globisporangium spinosum. The sequence goes on along the minus strand of JAADVN010000567.1, from coordinate 5,079 downwards.
AACCCCATTCGCAAGATCGTGGACAACATCAAGAAACCCGAGAACACTGACAAGACGCTCATCCCGCTCTCGCTCGGTACGCAACGCATGCAAATGCATGACTATTGCACAATAGAGGTGGCTGCTTGGACAGACAAGCCGCACGAAATACGCGCGCATGTCTTTGCCTCGCCATCATGACGAAAGATGGATGGACTGGCTGACTTACTTGACCACTCTCTTTCTCTATCTATTAATATTGACGCCAGGCGACCCGACCGTGTTTGGCAACTTCAAGTGCCCGGACGTGCTCGTGGAGTCGATCGTGCGCAATGTCCGGTATGTATGCGCAGCAATAATGTTCACCATGTCAGATGCCGTGTTGGTTCACTGAGGGATGATACTGACTTCATGGTCATCTTCGTTTACAACCTGCAGCTCCATGAAGCACAATGGCTACATCCACTCGGCCGGTACGGAAGAAGCCCGTGAAGCCATCGCGAAGAAGTACGGAAGCGAGAGTGCGCCACTGACGAAAGAGGTACGACAATACCAACTGAATCGCTGTTGGCGGGAGTAGGGTCGGATGTTCACTGGCAAAACTATACTTTCTGTGCATGTCTTGTTAGGATGTGATCATCGCTAGTGGCGGTTCTGGCGCGCTCGACATCGCGCTGACGGGTCTCCTGAACCCTGGCGACAATATTCTCCTTCCAAAGCCAGGTTTCCCGCTGTACCAAGTGATCTGCGAGACCCACAAGATTGAATGCAAATTCTACAACCTGGACGTACGTTGTAAACTTCCCCGAGAAACTTGTACTTGTACTCGTGACAGCAAAGACTCATCGAACTCTACTTGTGTGCTGCTCTGTAGCCTGAGAACAACTGGGAGGCTGATTTGGAGCACATGCAGTCGCTGATCGACGAGAATACCAAGGCGATCCTCGTGAACAACCCATCGAACCCGTGCGGGAGCGTGTACTCGAAGCCGCACTTGGAGAAGATCCTCGCTCTCGCGGAGTTCAACAAGCTCCCAATCATCTCCGTAAGTGCTGCTGCTGGAATCACCGGCTGAGATATCTATTATCTAAAACTTACACTTGATTTGTACGACAATTCTTTCCACAGGACGAGATCTACGGCGACATGACCTTCGGCGCGAACCTCTTCTACCCTCTGGCTGCGCTGACGAAGACCGTTCCTGTGATCGCTGTCAGCGGTTTGGCAAAGCACTACCTGATTCCTGGATGGCGTGTAGGTTGGGTCTTGGTCAATGACCGCAACAACGTGCTCAAGGACGTGCGCACGGCCTACTTCAAGCTCTCGCAGCTCATTCTCGGCGCCAACTCGTTGGTTCAGGTATGCTATGCTCTTGCTATTGCCGAGTCGATCTGTCACACTGGTACGGAACTAACGGACTTGCCTTCTTGCTACTCTTGTGATTTATCAGAGTGCCATCCCAGACCTGCTCACACCAATCCCCGGAAGCGCGGAAGCCGACTCGCTCGCAGAGTTCAAGGCGCACTACTTTAGCACGTTGGAGAAGAACTCCAAGTTCACGACCGACGCGCTGAGCAAGATCCCGGGGCTGAAAGTGGTCGTCCCGCAGGGCGCCATGTACGTGATGGTCGGCGTGGACACGAGCATCCTCACGGGCATCAAGGACGACTTTGACTTCACGCAGAAGCTGCTGGACGAAGAGTCCGTGTTCGTGCTGCCTGGCCAGTGCTTTGGCATGACCAACTACTTCCGCATCGTGTTCGCTGCGCCGCACGAAGTGCTGCGCGACGCGTACGCCCGCATCGCGAGCTTCTGCAAGCGCCATCAGAGCGCGTGAGCAGCAACAATAGAGGAGCTGTTAATTAGCATTCTTGAAGCAACAACAACACACATATACACCATGTTATAAAGCACCCTAATATCCCTTCCCAATCTATGCGAGTATGAGCCCAACAGAACTTGTTTGCGCTGACTCCCCTCACTCTGAGTGCACACATACATGAGCGCAGTCTGCACTTGTATCTTGCAGAGGACATGAGCCCTCGCTCGCGCTTTGAAAATGGCTCAAAATCCATGAAGCTCGGTCGATGGGAGGTTGAACAAGTTTTCGCATTGTGGGTTCATGTGGGTGCGCTCATTTGTCTCATTTGGCATTGGCTCTTTCGACTGGATATTTGAGTGTTTCTTTCGCGAAATGCTTACTGTGAACTTGCATATGTCAGTCGCGTCGGAGACAGCTCTGCCTCAATACTGGTGTAGAATCCTTACTTTCTACATATCCTACATAATATCATAATCATACAATATTTGAATTCGGAGGCTGTGTATAGGGCTAGGTAAATTTGCTGGTGTTTTCCACAAAAGTCAGAATCTCCATTTGTGTAACCCTTTGAGAGCGAGCGGGCTTCTATTCAGAGCGGAGCGCTGAAGCCGCCATAGTCAGTCGCATATTCATTCCCAGAAGAGAACGCTCTCAGAACGCAGGCAGGCTTCACAAGGCTATTCGAGAGACTTGGACTCGCACGCGTCTGTGTGTGTGTGTGTGATCAAGAGAGAGACACAGATGGCGATTTCCCTCCGTTGGACGATGGCGCTGGTGACGCTCGCGACCGCGCTGCTGCTGGCGCTGCTGGTGCCTTCGGTCGACGGCGCTGCCGCGGACGGCGTGGTGCTCGTGCGCGGCAACAAGATGTACAACCAGAAGACGGGCGAGCGCTTCTTCATCAAGGGCGTACGTTGAAGCTACAGAGTGCCTATTAAATAGTGTGGATGAGAGTGATGCGAATGCGTGTGTACGTATATGTGTGTGCACTGCCATTAGATGACCTACGAGTACGCGGTGAGCGACACGTACTACGACAAGTACTCGAAGGAAGTGATCGCCGAGAACCTCAAGGGGCTGGAGTTCAACACGCTGCGCGTGTATAACATCAACCCGGACGAGTCGTACAAGAACTTTATGACCGACATGGCGGCGCTCGGCGTCTACGTGCTGGTTTCGGCGTCGCCGGACAACGACGAGTACTTTGGCAAGTACCGCTACTCGACGATCACGAAGGCGCTCGGCCCGGACGGCAAGGTGTCGACGAACTCGAACGGCGTGAAGACCGTCGACCAGACCGAGACGTGCTACCCGGCGCTGCTGCTGGAGTACGGAAAGAAGGTGAGCAGTGAATGCAACCGCCTATACATCCATGTTGTGGATGGTCATCTGACATAATCTGATTCCTGTCTTTGTGTCTGCATCTTGGGTAGATCGCGAAAAACTTTGCTGCGTACGACAACACGCTCGGCATCATCGTGGCGAACGAAATCATGCAAGTCGACCTGACCGCCGCCGCGTGTGTGAAGCAGTACGTCGCGGATCTGAAGAACTGGATGCGCGTGAACGGCAAGAAGATGCGCATCCTGCCGCTTGCGTATGCGGCTGCGGACTCCAGTTACGCCGGGAAGATCGACAATGCCGACGACTACCACGTGCTCAAGGTCCAGGGGCTGCTCTGTGGCGACAAGATGAAGGACGGCTCGATGCAGAAGAGTATCGACATTTACCTGATCAACGAGTACCGTTGGTGCCCCAAGTCGACTTTTGCTGAAGCCTACCAGCGCCTCATCAACTTTGCGCAGGGCATCCCGATCGCTATCGCGTTTGGTGAATACGGTTGTAAAGAAGACGCTGCGGTGCCGCGTGACTGGGGGATGATTCCGTACCTGTACGGCAAGCCGGCCGATACGAAGCTGGTGTCGGAGGTCTACTCTGGTGGTCTGGCGTACTCGTACGGTCAAGCCAAGCTCGCTCCTGATGCTAAGTTCCCGATGTTCACTGGTACGGCATCTGTCGCAGCTTTTGTTTGTTGCTACTGTGTGGTGCTCTCTTTTTCACAACGAATTCTGAAAATGTTTCTTTGATATACAATAGGTGGTTCCCAGGATCCATTGAAGCAGCCGAGTACGACCGCATCCGTGGACTACACCAACTTGAAAGCCAGCTTCGCGAAGTACACGCCATTTACCGAGAAGGCCGACTGGACCTCGAGCACCTTGTGTACGTGGGCTCCGACCCTTGAGACAACGACCCTGGCGACAAACACGCGCGCGACGGCGAACGGCTGGATCCCCGACAGCTGCACGGCGTCCTTCCTCAAAGTTGCGGACACGGACACGTGGGTCGCCAAGAGTCGTGAAGGAATCGTCTGCGACGACAGCGGTGGCAAATGTGATGTCGCCGTGTCTGACAAGGTTGGCACCACGGAGGAGGACCTGTGTGGCACGTACGAAGTCGCGAGCGGTGGCGACACCTGCAAGGTGTCGTCGGACTGTGGTGAGAATGGTCAGTGTCTGACCGTGAATGGCGAGAAGCAGTGCAGCTGCTTGACGTGCTACACGGGCAGCGACTGCAGTGTGAAGGACATCAGCACGTGCAGCACGCTGGCGAGTAGCAAGGACGCGCCGAAAATCGTGTTTGTCGGTGTCGGCGCCTTCCTGGGTATCATGTTCGTGGTGTTCATCGTGCTGGGCGTGATTGCGCAGAAGAAGAAGAGCGGTACGATCTGGTTCATATTGACTGCCTGCATCTTTTCAAACGGACTCGTTTGCTAATTTCATTTTGCGTGTTTGTTGTGGTGATGACTTTGCAGCAATGGACAAGCTCGGAAACCAAGTGAAGCTCCGTGCTCCTGGCGCAGCTCCGGTGCAAGGCGCGGCGCTTTAAGCTCTGATTCAGTGAGCCGCTCGCCAAACGAATGTTGGGTGTTATTCTCAACGTTTCCGAAGGGTATACCGTGAATATTCCATTTGTTTGCTCTTTTTTTTTCTTCTTACTTGGTTGACTCTGTCAGAGTTGAAAAGCACTTGGCGTCTCGAATCGTTGTTGCATTTCCGCCGCTTGATTGAGTGGCGCTGCGTCACTCATCGCGCTCTTTTGATGATTCATATGCAGAGCAACGCGAGCTGTTCAACGAGGACGGCGGCAACCTGGCGATCTTCATGATGCGATGCACGCATTTGATGGTGCGGTAATAGCGCAATTGCAAGAGGAAGAATCCAAGACGTGGATCATCAGAATCGCCATCACTTTGCGCTACAGCAGCCACCAAGTCC
>JAADVN010000566.1:0-16224 GCA_023335535.1 Globisporangium spinosum | reverse complement strand
GGTGGCGTTGCACTGGAACGACGCCTCGCCGACACCCGAGAGGATGCGACCGAAGAGCAGCACGTAGTAGCTCCCCGTGTACTTGGCGATACCGCAGATGATGACCGCGATGACCCAGACCGACATGCCGAACGCGATCGTGCGGAACGGCCGGTTCGAGAGCGCCAGGTAGCCGAAGATCATCGTGCACACCGAGTAGCTGGCGATGAACGCGGACGCGAGAATGCCCAAATAGAGCGACTGCTGCGTGGCCTCGACCTGCAGCGTCTGCGAGATGAAGTGCTCGAACTTCTCCGGCGCGCCGGGGATGATACCGCGGTCCAGGTAGTTGACCAGGTTGATCAGGCAGAGCAAGATGATCACGCCCTGAGAGCTCAGCTGCGGGAGCGCCATGGCGCTGCGTCTACTACTGCTGCGTGGCAGTGACGGAGGTGGAGAGGAGGAGGTACCAGAGCTCTTCCTCTGGTCGTGGTGGTGGCGGTTGTCGCTTGACGAGAGGAGCGGCTGCGAGAGCTGGTCCTCAGAGTTGTCGTCTGTGTGGCTGTCGGCGGCTGCGCTGGACGGCGCGAATTGCGTTATGACGAGTGACTGCACTGGCACCAGCGGCACCGCGACCGCCGCCGCTTGTCTATTGGCGCCTCGCTGCGGTGCTACATCTGCGGGTGTGAGAGAAGAGCGACGCGCCATGAGCTCTGAGCAAGAAGCGCTTGCTTGAGTTTCTCTGCGCTTTGTCGATCTCAGAATTTCGTCCTTGACATGGCCCCATCATTTCACTAAGTACGACTACGATACACGCACTTTATGGATAATTTTTGGCGAGATGAACTTCAAAGAGCTCTCTATGCTGGCAGAATGGAGATGGCGAGAGCGATGTATCTGAGAGAAGCTTGTTGGTAAGGCAAAACCCTTAAGAGCTGGTTGCGCTAGCTAGCGTGTGAGAGTATCGGAGAAATGACAAGTTGTGCTCTGTGCGAGGTGCGTAATCTTGCGTTCGAAATGAACTGAACTGGAGGCGCTGCGCGCTTCTGTTGAAACACTGCGAACTTAGTGTGTTTGTGCAGAAAAAGCTCCATTTCAACGGGATGCGGTGCCAGCTCTGGGAAAGAAGTCTCTCCCGTTCGCAAGTATAGCGAATGGCTACACTTTTGCAGTGCCACGCCCTTTGCGGTGCCACCCTTTCAGAACTCCACAACACATTCAATTCTCTCTCTCTCTCTCTCTCTGGTCCACCTCCATTGATCGAGTTTCTCTCAGAGCTTCATCAAAGCCGTCGTCAAACTCAATCTCTCAATCTCTCTCTACCCGATTCCCAATACGAGCAAAGACCGCTCACTCATCTACTCTGCAATCGCCGGGACTGAATCTCTTTCGTGCTAACACTCCGCGAAACTCAGCTTTGCTCTGACGCATCCGCCAAGTCAGAACTCAAGAGGGAGGAGCCTCGGCAAACTTTCGCGGCAGAGGTCTATTGTCGATGGACCTACGATGGACAGAGAGCCCAAGAGTACCAACTCTTCCTCCTGAGCTCCTCGGTCACCAACGAACTCAATAATGAGGCTCTGCCGCGTCCGTATATCTGAGATTCAACCCCAACAGCATAGAGCTTCTGGAAATGGTACTCGTCGACAGATTCGATCTCGTTCATGCCTCGATAGCAATCATCCTCTTGACAATGTGGCGAAGGTACGAAAAATTTATACGGCGGCAACCGGTTATCTGTGCAAGCATTTGGTCAAGCTGCAAGCGACGGTATCTACTGGTCGATAGACTCAAAGTGGTCTCTCTTCTCTCTCGACTCTCTGCCTTCTGCAGACTCAAGGAAAGCCACCCTTCCACTTATACCCAACCGATGGCAGCAGCAGCGAAGTCTGTTGTCAAAGGGGAGACCCCGAGAAAACTCTCTTGAGCTCGACGGTCATCGAAAAGAAAAATCAGCAGCAACGTTTCATCCGCGTCCATTTCTGAGATTCAACGCTAATACGAGTCCTGGAGATGGTTCTCGTCGCTACGCTTGTTGGGGAAGAAGCCAAGACGAGCTTCACGACCGTGGCAGGAAGAAGACTCCTTCCAAGACGCGATGTGCGGATACTTTACATGATTGCAACTTGTTATCTAGTCGCGAGCAAGGGTCGCCGCTGTCAGCTGCGAATGTGGGCACTGACGCGCGCGCTCTGGCTGGGATCAAATGGGCATGGGTTCTCCATGCCCGCGCTTTGATGCCAGTCAGAAAACACCGTCAGTTACCACACGCAGCACCAGCAGTGCCCCATGCTCGCTATATTTTATATATGGAAGTCTATCCTAGACTCAAAGTACTCTCTCTTCTCTCTTGGTTCTCTCTCTCTCTCTCTCCCTCTGCCTTCTGGCCGCGCACTCCTTGAACGCCGACGCTGGATCAGCGATCTGCCATGCGCTTATTCCCATTCGATGGTGGCTGGAGGCTTCGACGAGATGTCGTACACCACGCGGTTCACGCCACGCACTTCGTTGATGATGCGGTTGGACATGCGACCCAGCACTTCGTATGGCATGTGGTACCAGTCGGCGGTCATGTAGTCCGAGGTACTGACCGCACGGATGGCGACCACCTTCTCGTACGTGCGGCCGTCGCCCATGACACCGACAGACTTGACAGGGAGCAGCACGCAGAACGCCTGGCCCGTGGTCTTGTAGTGGCCGCTCTTGCGGAGCTCTTCAAGGAAGATCGTGTCGGCCTGACGAAGCGTCTCGAGGGCCTCCTTGCTGATCTCTCCGAGCACACGGATCGCGAGACCCGGGCCTGGGAATGGGTGGCGCCACACGCTCTCCTCGTCGATGCCCAACGCCATTCCGAGCTCACGCACTTCGTCCTTGAATAGCTCACGCAGAGGCTCGATCAGCTTTAAGTGCATCTTCTCTGGGAGACCACCGACGTTGTGGTGGGTCTTGATGGTCGCAGATGGTCCCTTGTACGAGATACTCTCGATCACATCTGGGTACAAAGTGCCCTGCAGCAAGTAGTCCACTGGGTGACCGATGCGCTCCGCCTCCTCCTGGAACAAGTCAATGAAGAGGTTGCCGATGGTCTTTCGCTTCGTCTCTGGCTCAGTGACACCCTTGAGCGCGGTGAGGAAACGCTCCGACGCGTCAATGCACTTCAAGTTGATGTTGAGTTTCTTCTGCAGGCGCTCAACAACTTCAGTGGCTTCGTTCTGACGAAGAAGACCGTTGTCGATTAGGACGGCGTGGAAGCGGTCGCCAAGCGCGCGCTGCAGGAGCACGGCAGCGACGGACGAGTCGACGCCACCGCTGACGGCACCGATCACGTGGCCGTGAGGACCAACGCGGATGCGCACTTCTTCGATGAAGGCATCCGCGATGTTCTTCATGTCCCAGTCGGTTGGCGAGCCACAGATGTTGACGACAAAGTTCTTCAAGATGTTCTTTCCGAGCGGCGAGTGCGTCACCTCTGGGTGGAACTGGATGCCGAAGAACTTCTTCTCCACGTTCACGATGGCCGCATGCTGCGAGTTCTCTGAGGTTGCAATGTCCACGAAGCCAGTTGGGCACGAGGTGAGCTTGTCGCCGTGGCTCATCCACATCTGGAATTCGTCTGGGAGACCGTCGAAGAGGCCGCCGTGCTCGTTGCCGTTCTTGGTGACGATCGCCTTGCCGTACTCACGGTGCTCGCATGGCGCGACCGTGCCGTTGTTGGTGAACGCCAGCTCCTGGAGACCGTAGCAGATGCCTTTTCATTGTTCAAAGAAGCAAAACCAAAAGACAGTAAGCATCTCTGATCGTAGCACCATAGACGAGACAGCCAATATATCAGAAGGAAAAAAAACGCAGCAGCAGCACACATACCGAGCACAGGGAGCTTGAGCTCTTCAATGAGCTTCCAGACGCCAGCCTGGACGTGCGGGGCGGCCTTGTCGTAGACCGAGTTCGGTCCGCCCGAGAGGATGATGCCTGTGAGCTTGTGCTTCTTGAGCTCCTCGACGTCCACGAGGCACGAGTAGAGCTCGCAGAACACGTGCAGTTCTGTACGTCACAAGCAGACAAATAAAACAAAACAAAACGTCAGCATCACCACAATACACACGACCAGAAAAACGGCAGCAACACGCCATGCGTCATTCATCGCACGTACCACGCACGCGACGCGCGATGAGGTGGCTGTATTGCGAACCGAAGTCCAGGATCGCCACTTGCGCGCGGTTGGTCACAGGGGAGTCCGACATGGCTGCGAGGCGATGAGCTGATGGAAGCTGAGCTGAGCTGGCTGGGTGGGTGGGTGGGTCGGATGTTCAGACTCGAAGAGCGAATCGGAAATGAACTGGCGGCGCGACGGCGCGCTGTTCCGTTTCTTGTGGGTTTCCACAACTTCGACTTGCGAGTGGATGCCGGTCCAGTCAAACAGCCGAGGAGGTATCAGCCAATCAGAGCAAGCAACATGTCTTTTCGGCCAATCAGATGGTGTCAAAGGTGATGGACAGCGGCGTAGTGGGTGAGCTGCGACCAACACTCTGGGCGGCATTACTGGTGGTGGCGCGCACGCCGTTGAAGTGCGTGGCGGCTTGCTGCAGCGCCGCTCGTCCCAGCCGAGAGATGCGCGCGTTCTGGCGCATCCCTAGCTGCTGCAGCCGCGAGGTGCCGCCCGCGACCTGGAGCGCTGGCGCAACGAAGCCCAGCACGCCGCGGTCACCCAGCTCGTTCTCGTTCAAGCAGAGCACCTGGATGAATTGTCAACCACATGACATGCAGCTTCATTGGTACTACTCCTGGAAAGATACTCATTGAGATAGTGCTGTAGCAATCGGTAACTCACCGTCAGCTGTCCGTTGACGAGCATCGCTTGACCGAGCGCACTGCAAACGCTGTCGGAGATGTGGTTCCTGCTGAGATCCAATTTCCACAGACTCTTGTTGTGGCACAGCGCTTCGAAGAGCGCTGAAGCGCCGACGCTGCCAATGTCGCAGCCCTCGAGAACGAGCTGCTCCAGCTTGCTGTACCCGCGGCAAAGCGCGCCTGCGAGCGCAATGAGCGCGCCAACGCGGAGAGGGATGCTGCCAAGCACCAGGGAGACGATGCACGAACTCGGAGGACTCAGGAGATGGCTCAGTTTGACGGCGTGCGCGATGTCCAGCGCCGCGTTGTAGAAAATCAGCTTTTGGATGGGACACCTGCCGCTGCTGTGCATGCCGTCGATTACGTGCTCGACCAGATGACCCGGAGCGTTGCTTCCTCCCCCGTCGCAAAAACGCTGGACGCGAGCTCGAAAAGCTGGCGCAGCTGCAATTCACTGAACGAGAGCCCGTACGAGAGCTGGCAAATCCGCTTGTGCGAACTCGATTCAGCAGCGTGTAGAAAAGCAAGGACGGCACTTCAGCTCGCTGGTTGGCAGTGCACATGAGTGAGGTTAGTGAACGTACGGATCAATAACGACTGCATGATATCACATACCTGCTCCAGCGTGCGCGAGTCTCTCGCGTGTGAAGAACCCCTGCTCTCGGCTTTCGACATCAGTCTGCGCTTGTCATCGAAGTGCATGGGGCTCTTCAACACGCTTCCAACGCTCAGTGTGCATTTCTCAATCAGCAGCGACTCCCGCTTTCGAAAGCACCTCTCGAACGGCTTTTGGCTCACGAACGCCAGCAGTCGAGCCTGCGCAGCTTTCTTCGTCACAATTCTGGATGCCTGTCGCTGTGCGATCTTCGCGCGAAACATCCGCTGGACCTTAGTAGCTGCCTGGTGGCTTTGATACTTCTCATCGACAAGCGCTTTGCGCCACGCTCGTAGTACTTTCAGTAACCGGGAAGTGCGCTTTTTGTGCTCCAGTTGCTATGCTCGCTGACGAGACTCGGCTTTCTTCTCCACAACACGCACGTACCTTCTCCGAGTGAGCCACACACGCAAAGCGCGCTGGATCTTCCGCGCGGCTCGATTCTGTCGCCATTTTCGTGCTTGGATTCGCTTCTTGATCTCGCAAAAGAACACCCTCGCGAGGGTTTTGAAAGTGGTTTGAAGACGCATCAGGATTGCTTTCCTCTTCATGATATTGGTCAGCGCCGCTTGCAGTTTTCTCCGCTTGCACCATAGTCGCCATGATCGCTGGATCCTCGAAGCTGCGTGCGTGTGCTTGTTAGCTTCTTGCTCTGAGAAGTGAGCGAGGGTCAGAAAGCACAGGCGTAGCACATACGCTCGCGGCTTTGCTGTCAAGGTCGGGTCAGGAGAGCCGAGCATCTTTCCGCACTCTCGTATGATGCGCACGCGCTTTCTCGCTCGAGATCCACGAAACACTCGTTGAATCGAGACTGCGCAAGTGCTCCGCTCCTCGAAGTTCATCTCCACGTTTCATTACAGAGAGCGAAAGACCAGTATGAGCATCTGCTTGGCGCTCTTCGTCTGCATCGCTCGGACTGCTGCCTCCGCGCGACGCCTTCGAGAGCGCGTAGCCTTCGCGATCCTTCTTCCGCGCATGCCGCGAACTCGCTTCTGGATGAGAATCGCACTGTTGTGCTTGTGCATGTGGTGCCAGACTGCATTTGAAGAAAGCATCGTCCAAGTTGTGAGCATGAGGCGATGATTTCGGTCGAAAAGCATCCGGTGCATCAGCTCCAGCGTGATTTTGTGCCGCCGCAGTGCTGCTTTGTACTTTTGGCGAGCTGCACACGTGCGATAAAAACTCTGAATTTTGGTTGCTGCGGCGATCTTTGCATGCCGGATATCGGCTACAGCAGTCTTCCACTCGCTCAATACAACCTTTTGAGGCTAGTCGATTTCTTCCCGATGCACAGCTCGATGATCTTTTCTTGATTATGTTCCCTCTTCAGCAGGCGCTTGTAAAGCTTGCGGCTGATGTATGCGCGAGCACATCTCTGGATGACACTCACAGCGTCAACACGCTCTCTCTTCTGGATCTGCACGTAGAATGCCCACGTTTTCAAGACGTGTTTCCTTCCCATCGCAGCGCGATGCATGGTGAAATTGCTCAGGATTGTCGTGTGGCGCTCGCGCAACACTTCTCGGATTTTGCGCTCGCGTTTCGCGAGGAAGATCTTGTGCAGGCTCTGGATCTTCTTTGCTGCGGCGTTCAATCGTTTCATGATCAGCAGCTCGTCATGCTTAGCCATTTCTGCATTTTCGCCTTGCTCTCTCTCCCGGCGCTTCACTTTCAGCCTCCTCAGTTCTCGATGAGCAGGGAGTCTACGCCACGCACACTGAATCACACCAGCCATGACGTTCCGGTTCGCTTCAACCAACAGCAGCATCACTTGTCGCCACTTCGCTCTGCGGGAGCAGCCTCAAGAGAACCTCTGGATTCTGGAGGCGCTCTCGATCTCCAAAGTGGACTGACGCCTCCAGTTCTCGCTCCAGCTCTGAAGTAGAAAGCGTACCAGCTCTGAGTAATAATCCAGTTGAATCACCTGGGCGAGCGAGTTCTCAGCTGCTTCCACGTTGCCTGCTCGGTAGAAGGAAACGCCTTCGGGAATCATCATTTCGATCGGAAAGACCCCATCTCGTTGACGCACCACATCGAACGCCGAAATCACCAGCAATGGGAAGTTGAGTAGTGTCATTTTCTTCGCCAGGTCGAACCACAGAGCGCCGTCTTGATATCAGAGCTGGATCCGCAAGTTTTCGTTCTTTCTCGATTTTTTATAGATCTCGTGTGCGTTCTTTTCCGATGCAGTAACAGGTGCGAGTGCAACCATGGCTTTGTAAGCCTGGGTGCAGGACTCTCGCATGTGGTCCTGCATTCCAGACACCATTTCCAACTCTCGTGCAGGAAGCAGGTGCAGCTGATACGCGCTGAGTCGGTGCGGCGGGTTGTCCACCAGGTATTGGAAATACTGCGCACTCTCTCTGTGTTTCCCCAGCGCTTTCGCTGTCACGGCTGACATGAAGATGACTTCGTTGATCTGCTTGAAATGCGTGTACCCTTCCACCACCAGCGTACACACGGACAGCGCGCCGCGATACGCAGCATATTCGATGTAGAGCTGGGCGAGCTTGAGTAGAAGAACCGGATTTTTCTTGTTCACCGGGTATTCCATCGCGATGATGAAAGTGTTGTACGCTCCCTGCAGATGAGAACCAGTTTTATAGAACTAATTCTTTAGAACGCCGCCTCAGCGATTTTGCCTGGTATTGGGAACACGCCGTATACCTGGAGAAGAGAAGATGAGAGCAGCGTTTGAGCTCTGGTCTTTGGATGGAGGGACATAGCCAAGATGCCCTCTTTGTGCAGCGACACGGCGTAGCTCTGCCAGTGCTGGAACTGCATGACTGCGAACTCGTTCCATATCACTTCCGCGTCTTCGATCTAACAGTAGAAACCAAAAAGTAGAGTCACAATCAGCGAGAAAAGGAGCAAACCATCATTGAATGGCCACCAGCGCACTGCATGACTAACTACGCTCACCTTGATCGCCTTCTCAAACCCAAGAACTGCGTCGCGGTACCTGCCATCATGTCGATCTTGAAGAGCATCGTCGAAGATCTGCTTGACCGCTGCGTCTTTGAAGACGACGGCATCGCCGTCAGATGGCGCCTGCATCATCTTTTAAGCTGTTGAGCAGCGCATCTGTGGTTTTGTCATCTGCCGCTCGTCCACGCGAGCATTGAATCACATTTGCTCCACAGCGCTTATAATTGCGACTCGACGTCATGCATAGTATTTGTAGCTGTCCGTCCATCTTCAGTACCAGTAAAAGTCAGCGATCATTTCACCAATCTCTTACTCAGTCACCGTGTTTCGTTGCGGATTTTTACTGAGGCGACTCGCAGGTTTTCAAACTCGCACACGATTCGGAACAATTCACCGCGCACCTCGACCAGCTCGAGCGTCTCGATGCAACTTTTGGCAAGTGTAGCAGCGTCAAGGAACTTCCGAAGCACTTTGACTCGCTTTGCACTGCTTCCTGCTGGTACTCCACGGCTGAGATCTTCAAACTCGAGTTGCTGGGGAGTTTTCGCGACTTCCTCTTCGATAGAGCAAAACAAACTCCGACACACACTGTCTTTTTCATGCTCGGCATGCGCTGGACTCAGCAGCTCTTGGAATAGCTGGAGCTTTTGAGCAGGGAGGGCTGCATTTGCCAGGAAGTCGATATTTCTCGCTCACTCGGAAGTACCTGAAGAACGAAAGCAAGTCCAGAAACTGCAAGTCGTAGCTGAGGTCGTTGGCAGACCGGCAGAAAAACAGCAACTTCTTCAGCATCAAGTCTCCCCAACGTAACGGATTCAACAGGTGCTCGATCTCTCGCAACACTGGCTCAAACAGAACTCCAGTTAAGGTGATCGTGCCTTTGACGGAATCATTGATGGATCCTGCACCAGAAACAAATCAGAAAAAGTACCCGAGAGAGGAAACAAGCAATCAATCAACTTGCTGAAGTGCATACCCAATCCAAGACGCTACACGAAGTCGGCGACATCAGCTGCGGCGCACTGGTCATAGCATGCCACAAACTGCTTGAACGATAATGTCTTGGAGCCAAAAAATACTTCTTGGAAGCCCACTTCGTCGATTGCGCTCTTCTTCAGGGTTTGCTGGAGATTGTTGGACTCCTGCAAACATCGATGTGAGAATGTTACATAGTACCAGACAGTGTTGCGGCTCTTCCGTTTGCAACTAATACTCACCTGAAGATCGAGGACGCCATCATGGTCGGCATCAAATGACACAAAGACTTGTTTCAGGATCCCTTTGCGGTTTTCCTTTTTCACTAAGTTGCTGACTTTGAACGCCGTATCCATCCACTCCTCGACGTATTCTTGTGCAGATTTCTCGAGTTCTCCAAGTACGAAGAAGCTGCGAATAATGGGGCTGACTTCGATCCCATTTCGCTCCTGCAGCGCGAAGTCTTTAGCAACCCATGTTCATAGTGCAAACCAACATTGAAAGAGCCTGTCTGGAGCAACTAACCTGGAAATTGGCGAAGAAGTCTTCGTTAAAAGCCAAGCACACTTGGAGGTACTTGATAGACGGCGGGAAAATTCCAATCGGTCGAATCGTGGTTCCCATCATAACTGTATTGGAGGAAGCAGTGCAATGTGATAGTTATTCGCGTGAGAATATCGCCGCATGAGCAAAACTTACCTTGGCAAGACATCCAGATCGGAGAGGAGTAGCACCAGACTTGCTCGTCGACCAGATACTTCTCCACTGCGGGTACGAGATCTATGGCTTCCTCGTCTGGAAAGCAGAAACGATTGAGTTGTCAGTTGTGTGCAAAGTTGAGCAAATACCACCAAAATCGACGCCGCACCCACCAGTAACATCCTGTTTCAATCCAAAATCCAAAACAAGGCTCATCGCGTTCGAGTTGGTCAGTGGGTCTTGCGAGATAAGCAGTGGATTCGAGTATTCGCTTGATGGGTGGAATCCTAGTCGGAACTTGATATTCTCTGCTGCCTTGATCGCGTCGCTCTGCTGCACGCTTGGTTTGCCTATTTTAGTTTTCATCTGGTAGTGAAGCTCGTGATCAATGTGTTCTGATCGTGCGCTGTGCTCATCTTGGTTGCTTCCGATCAGCTCTGTGGCTACCTTCATGTCTTCTGGGAGGATCTTGATAGTGCGAGCACTCGAGTCTAGTACTAGCAACGCCTGATCCATGCTCTGCTTGATTGATTTGAGAAAGCAGATTCCCGTGTCTGAAATCGTCTCCCAGTACGCCATACTATCTTTCTTGACTTCGCGCAACCAGAGTTTCATGACACGAATGATTTCACCGCACCTCACAAGGCCGAACTGATCCTTTGTCATGCGACGGACCTGTTTATTTGCCTGGGCGAGATGGAATAAGTGCTATGAGCGTGCGTTCTTTGACTGGGATAAACTTAAAACTGCTTGTCAGCCTTACTTCAGTAGCGCTGATTTGCAGTCCCCCATCTGAAATCCGTTTGACAAGTCATTGGACGCACCGTTTGTCAACGCGCTTTTTTATATCCACAGTTTTGGCAGCTACCACAGCTTGGTTATCGGCGCTTGCATCAATGCTGCCGCCTGACGCTTTATCACTCTGGAGAGGGCAAATCGCGTTCTGTAGCTTTCTGATCAGCACGTCGATGCTTGTAAGTTGCTTTGTTCTAGCTGGAGAGCTGATTGTGAGTGAGGGAATCGGCACGTGTAGATCCAATTTGCTGCTATCGTCTGGTGATCTCGAGCGGATCGATTTGTTAGAGCAGTGTTTATTGAGCGGAAGTTTCGGTGGCAACAGAGAGCAAAAGTCTTGATCTGCGCACCAACAACAGCGACGCGCGCAAACTGAAAGTTGATGTACCCCATTGTCTGGATCAGCTTTGTTTGTTGTGTAAGCGGTCCGTCTGCGGTGGTTGCACTCGCCTCAAACGTAGACAAACAGTATCATTTAATTACTCGCATGGCGAAGCAAGCGTAGAATGAAAGTTCCACTTACAGACCCCAAGTCGTTCATGAAAAAGATGATCTCCGCATCCGCCATCGCTTTGTCGACCACATGTTGCCGCAGCACCTCCTTGCCATCTCCGAGCAGACCTTTGCATGAGAATAACAATAGAGCCAGTATCGAAAAGCGGAGAGCAAATAGTATCACATTTCCAATGAGTTGTACGCTTGGCTAAAGGCTTCATCAACTCTTCGCACACTTCCGGCGATCGTTTGAACATCGCCAGCCCTCTCACTGCCGCCATGAAAACCATCATCAGCTCGCGCTTATTCAGCATCTTCATTCTGCCATTGTCCAGTAGTGCTAAGATGACTGCAGCGTCAAGCGCACGAAAGCAAGCGTGATGTCAACACACAACAGCATGCAACTATGGTAGCCATATCCATTTGTGCTGCGTCACGTACACTCAAACTTGGCAGACTTCTTGCCCTCGATGACGAGCGCGAGGCCGCTGAAGAAGTCCGCCACCGCGGTCTTCTGCTTCTACCTGCGGCCGAGAGCATTGAAGATCGCCAGCAACTGCGTTTTGTCCGTGTCGGTCGCCGCATAGATCGGCGCGAGGATCGCCTGGAACGTCGGGAACGACAGGAAGAACTGGCTCTGCGGATCGGTGCGCGCGCGGCGGTGCGCCTCCTGCTGGAAGCGCAGGTGCAAGTGCTCGAGCTCGAGCCAATTCTGCGGCAGGATGTGTGCCACCTCGGCGCGCACGCCGCCCTTCGAGTGCTTGCTGCTCATGTTGCAGGCGGGCGGAGGTGGAGGCGGACACAAAAAGCAAACAATTTCAGGTTATGTGAAGTTGAAGTTTCATAACCCAAAAATCCAGGTGCAGAATGATGGTTTGTGCAGTACTGTGGACAACAGGACAGAACAACTCGCATGTTATTCCTTCCCATCTTGGTGCACGTTTGCAAGCAAAGTCAGTCACACGCCAATACAAAGCAAGCGGCAAGCAGCAAGAAGCTAGAGAGAAAGAGAAGGAACGCGCGCGTGTGTGTGTGTATGTGATTGGGAGCTTAAATATGGAGAACAAGTTCATTCCGCAGGCGATCGAGATCGTGACGCTCGCGATCAATGAGGACAACAACAAGAACTACGAGGAGGCGTTCCGGCTCTACAAGAAAGCGCTCGAGCACTTCATGGTCGGCGTCAAGTGTGCGTTGCGACCAGCTTCTCTCTCCCTGTTGTTGCAAAGCTGCATGACCAATTCTTTTTTTTTACTTTTTTATTTGTGTCGGCGGGCTTGGCACAGATGAGAAGAATCCGACGTCCAAGGAGATCATCATGAAGCGCGTAGAGGGCTACATGACGCGCGCCGAGCAGCTACGCACGATGCTGTCAAAAACCGACGTGAAGGCCGTGGCTGCAGGCGGGACGGTCGAGCTGGAAAAGTACGCATGCAGTACATCGATTTTCTCATAATACTCGCATGCAGTGATAAAAGCTGATGATGGATTGTGTGTCTATGTTGGCAAACAGGGGCGACAAAAGCGATGAAGACGAAAATGATGCAGAGACGACAAAGCTTCGCGGATCTCTAGCATGTGCGCGACCGACCTATGTTGCGTCTATGATGCTCGCGCGCTATCTGTCGTTGTTCTCACGCGTGTGGGTGTTGTTGCTTGTAGCTGCTGTTGTGTCCGAGAAACCGAACGTGAAGTGGGATGATGTCGCCGGTCTCGACGCTGCGAAAGATGCCTTGAAGGAGGCTGTCATCCTGCCAGCCCGATTCCCGCAGCTGTTCACGGGGAAGCGACGACCGTGGAAAGGAATCCTGCTGTATGGAGTGAGTGAAACTACATGACTGGGATCATGATTGCGAGTGTGAATGAGGTCACTGACGATTGCGTTTCTCTCGATAGCCTCCCGGTACCGGTAAATCGTATCTGGCAAAGGCCGTTGCAACCGAGGCGGATTCGACCTTCTTTGCCGTTTCGTCGTCCAGCCTCGTGTCCAAGTGGCAGGGTGAAAGCGAAAAGTACGTTGCGTTGCACATTACGCAAGTTTGTGAGAGAAAAGGACGAAATATTCTGACATATTTTATGGACTTTGTGAATAGGCTCGTCAAAAACCTTTTCGAAATGGCCCGCGAGAAAGCTCCCTCGATCATTTTCATTGATGAAATCGATTCTCTGTGCTCGAACCGATCGGAGGGTGAGAGCGACTCTACGAGAAGAATAAAGAACGAGTTCCTGGTGCAGATGCAGGGCGTTGGCAACAATCACGACGGTATTCTCGTTCTCGGAGCGACGAATGTGCCGTGGGAATTAGACCCAGCGATGCGACGACGGTAAGAAGAAGAAAGTTTCCCTAATTATGTGTGCCTATGATTGAATCTCACAATTGCGGATGTGTTCCAGTTTCGAGAAACGTATTTACATCCCACTCCCAGAAGCGGATGCTCGCAAAGTCATGCTCAACATTCACCTGGGTGACACGCCGCACGCGCTCAACGATGAGAACTTTACAGCGATTGCCGAGCAGACCGAAGGGTACGAGCAAGTTTGGCTGCAACCTTGGCGATTAATTTGTCGTCCACTGATTTATGTTGTTTTCGGCTGTTTGTAGGTGCTCTGGTTCGGATATCTCTGTGCTGGTTCGCGAGGCTCTGATGGAGCCGCTACGAAAATGTCAGCAGGCGCAGTTTTTCACCCGGGTAAATGATATGTCAATGCTTTCATTTTTTTTCCGTTCTGTCGACTAACAAATCGTTTGTGTTGCAGTGTGATGACAAAGCCAATGTTAACAGAAACGGACAATTTCTGACTCCGTGCGAAGAAGACCCGCCGTGCGCGTACTGTCACATGAAGCTGTCGTCGTGTCCAAGAAATTGCCCGGACTGCAAGGCGCCGTGCCGTCGATGCGGAGCGCTGCGAATGCGACTTTTTGATCTGCCTGAGCGCGGGTTCTCGGATGAGAAGCTGAGACCGCCAATGATCTCAATGGTACGAAACCGACCTGTCCGCACTGAATTTCGCTTGCGCAGTTTCTAATTTTTTGTGTTATGTGAACTTGCTGCTGCAGAACGACTTCAAAAAGTCGATGGAGCACTCACTTTCGAGTGTGGCTCCAGACGAGCTCAAGCGCTTTGTGAAGTGGACCTCCGAGTTCGGACAGGAAGGCTAGAGTGGCGGGTGAACGAGTCAGCATCCACGTTTCGCAGAACCTTCTTCTTCTTTCTTTCATGCATTTCATTGCATCTTGTATTCCTCAATGAAAGGTAAATCTGTTTATCCACTTGCTATTCTCTTGCGTGATTCGAGTGGTGAGTGCATTCTGTGCCGTCTGTCTATTCCATTTTACCACTCGTCGTTATCAGAATATCTTACGCGCTAGACGATGAGTCCGTCGCGAACTCCGAGGCGATGCTCTTCAGCTCGTCCAGCGGGAACTGATACACTTCGTTGCAGAAATGGCACGTCAGATCCACGCCGTTGTCGTCCGAGCCCTGGATCACGCTACTCAGCTCACTCGCACCGAGTTCCTTCAATCTGCCAGCGAAGCCTTTCTTGGAACAGCGGCAGAAAAAGTCGAGCGGAATCTTCTTGCAGTTCTTCTCCGAGAGATCCGCGTCCGGGATTAGTCTGTTCAGATACGCCAGCAAGTCGTTGTTCTCCGTCATGGAGCTCGCCAGCAGCGGGTTCTCGTCAAAGCGGAGGTCGTCGAGCTCGTAGAACTGACCGTGCGGCGCTGAGTCGGGCATTTTCTGGATCGTCACACCGCAGCAGTGCGCATGGTCGTCGCCCACGTCGCTGCTGATGCGCACAGCGGTCGGGACTTGCTCCGAGACGTCGTAGAACGTCTGGAAATCGGCTTCGGCGATGCCTGTGGAGCGGATTGTCGTCTCGTACGGCTTTGCAGATCCGTACAGGATCTTGGAGACCTGCATGTGCCCGAGCTCTTTTACATGCAAAACAGCGCCATACGCGGATCGATTAAAAAACAAGCTCTCCCAGTCTAGATTACCAGATCCACTGTGTCATGGCACATACACACACACCACTCACCATTGCTGCTCTCGAGTCCGTTGAGCTTTGCATTCGCCAGAATCGCTTTGCCTCGCACCTGTGCGGCACAAATCACGCCATTGATTGACGAAGCCCATCAGCACCACATGCCATAACACAACGCAGATCATCAATTCGACTATGCCCGTACCTCCCCAACTGCCATGGCTTCAACATAGAGCTCCTGGATCGTCGGCGAGCGCAGCATCACCTTGACGCGCTCGTCGCCCTTGTAGAACGAGCTGAGCATCGCCGTGCCCGCCATGTACTCACCCCAGAGCTGCGTAGCGCGCGCTGAGAGTGGCATCTCCCAACGGCGAGCGGCCTCCTTCACCGAATTGCGCGCCATGACGCCCGAGACGCGCAGGTTGCCCACATGCGCGCGAAACACGACGTCGCGCAGCTGCCGGTTCCACATCGTTCTGCAAGTTGTTGCTCGTTGATTATGAAATGCGTGACTGTCAATCAATCAAAGAATGCAGGCAATTTGACAATGCAATTTGGCAATGCAGACAATGCAATTTGGCAGAATGTGAGGTAAACTTGACCATCATTCATTCCACTTCATTCACTCATCCGCACAAGAGACACAGGAGAAACCAAGTGACCGCACGCGCAATCTTGGTGCGATTGGACTGCGATCGTATGGCAAGGCGAAGCCAAACCTCCCGCTTGGCTTGCAGAATCCGCGGCTGCCGCAAGCAGAGAAGCCCGCGCGCAAACCGTCTGTGCTGCGCAATCCCGACATGTCGTGGCTCGACTACTTTGCTGCGGCGGATCTGAAATGGTTGCCGCACGCGCGAGCGCTC
>JAADVN010000565.1:0-16231 GCA_023335535.1 Globisporangium spinosum | reverse complement strand
GCCGTGCGACCAGCACACTCCTTTCGACTTGGCGCGGTTATCGCAGTCCGCGACCTTGCACTTGACCGAGCCGCCGTGACGCCAGCAGCGCTTGGCGTGCTTGGCGCGGCTCATGCAGCCGTCGACCACGCAGAACTTGGAGCCCTTCTTGATCATCGCTGTGGCGTCATTCGTGTGTGATGAGGACGACGGCGACACGCCCGTAGTACTGGAACTGAATCGAATCGCTTCACGCGGCGTGTTGGAGTTTGCTCGCGCTCTTGTCGGTGCTGGCACGCCGGCCCTGGTGCGCTTGCGCTTGATGAGTGGTCGCGGCGCTGGTACGACGGGTGCCTGGAACTCCGAGTCGGAGCAGGACGAGGAGGAGGAAGACGACGACAGGATGAACGAGAGCGCCCCCTTGTTCGCCGGCGATGCGCCTGGTATAGACGCAGTGAACGCTGTGGTGGCGGCGGTGGATGTCTCCATCGCAGGAAGAAAGCCTCGGTTCGGGTTGTAGTAGATGTTCTCGTCGTTCATCGCAATGGATCGATTGATGGATTGATTGTGCAACGCGGGACTTAGTTGCTTGTCAGTCCTGGATGGTACCGTGCTGTTGTTAGCTATTGGCTGTTGCTGTGGCTGTCACCCCGCAAATTCGAAAGTGAGCTGCTGGTTTTGGTTTGTCGGCCGATTCTCCCGATGCCAATCTCGTTCTATCTCTCTCGGGCGGCCGGCGGTTGCACCGAAAAGCCGAGAGAGAGAGTGAGACCCACAACCACCGCTGTCTGTTCTGGGCTGATGATTTTTTATACAGGCACTGTCTCTAGCACACGTGTGTGGGGTGGGGTGGGTGAATGAGTCCGTTCCAGCTGGTCTCCGCTCTGGTTGGTTCGGGCTTTTCTTTGGCGTCGATTGTTGACCTATGAAGGTAGGCAGGCTCTGCTGGTTGTTCTCGTATTGTTGAGAGAGCTTGAGAAGAACAGAAGGAAAAGAGAAGACTGGACTGGAGGGCCCTCATCACAGGAATTCCTTGACACTGACGTACGCACGACAAAGAGAGACCAGAGTGAGGAGGGCTTTCTGTTGGTGGAAAATCCATCATCCAGGCTCCGATAGAGAACAACGATGGGCCGTTGTGAAAGAAATGACGGGCGAAAGTGGGACGAGGGATCAAGACAGTGGCTGCCTCGCTCTCACGCTTTCGTTTGCGCTTGCGGTGGCTTTTTCGGGGCGACGGGCTGTTCTCGAGAAGCCGTTTTGCTGAGGGGATCTGAAAGGGCGACACCTGAGGCGAGGGAGCTTGAAGAATATAAGATGGAGGGAGAGAAGCGAAGCAGGCTGAGAGATGGAGGTGGAAGCCTCTTCTTGAGCGTTCAAGCTCATTTGGGTGCCATCTCCTGACTGCGAATGGATTACATTCAGATTGCCGACTTTGCACACCCACGCACCAAGATCGGAAAATATCAGTCACCCATGAACCTGTTTATATTCATTTGATACTCTTTATCGAGTATTCCTGCTGACATTAGTATCGTAAAATGTAGAACAATACCTTTATAAACCGGGTACGGGATGGTTTGTGAACTTGGTTGCGTCTTTTTTTCGAATGCGTGCGGTGAGAGATTGCTTATGCTGGCTTGTCTCTCGCGCTCGTGAGAGTGAGTGAGTGGAGTGGTTGATTGTCGTGCTAGGGGTCCGCGAACGAGCAAATCATCATCAACACCTCAGCGGCAGACCAATCATCATGTTTCTATAGAGGTATTTGTCCATTTTAAGAGGCTAGTCAAGCGGTAGTGCCTCTATCATTTCGGATATCATCAGCAAAAATAAGGTAGCAAATAGTAATTACAGAGGCTATTCTGACCTTGTGATACTTTAGAGCAAGCGATATTTTTTTGACGCGCAAGTGACAATAATAGCTCGGTGTTTAGACGTGCGAAAGAATCCTTGCGTGATCTTTTTCATGCATGTGTCGCCTCATCGCTTTGCTGTCAGTGCATATGTAAGAGTTCAATGTGTGTCCACGCGGCGTGGTCTTCGCTCGATTGCAAAGCTCCGAGGCAAACAAGCAAGCAGCCAAGCGCTTCCAAGGCTGGCTCTCAGCTCCTCTTCATCTTCCTGTTCCACAGCGTCACTCACCTCACTCTCGGTCCCAAAGACGCACGCTCGCGCTTGTTGAACGAACAACCGCCCACCTACCCACCGCATTCAGTTGCTGCATCGACAGACAGGAGAAAGAAGCTCTACTCGCTTCGTGCCTTTGTCTTCGCGGAGTTTGTGGCTGAGGCTCGTCGCGGACCTCACTTTGTACACTCGATGCGCGCATGAACGCTGTTGTTGTCGTCAGTCAATCAGTGAAACATTGAAGCCGAGCGCCTGTCCTCGGCTCATGAACCCAGAGTCTTCCACTCCTTCTATTTTCCTTCTCGTTTGTTCCTCTTCCACTTCTTCTTCGTTGGTTTTGTCAACGTCCCCCTCAAAGCCACGCACACAAGCACACGGGTCAACGCCCAGGTACAAAAGCTGCAAGCAAGCAGGCAGCATGAGAGGATAGTCCATCGCTGCCAGATCCCAGATCCCAGACCCACTCTCTGAGCTTCCTCGTCGTCGTCTTTGTCCAGCGATACGATGGTGGCGCACCCTGGATTTTGAACGGCGACGCAATTCTATGAGGTGCTATGCGACAGGTGTTGTCAAGTGTATTCGATCTCGTGGTGACTGGCGACTGATCTGAGCTCTGTGCTCACTTGATGCACGCAGAGAGGATTGTAAACAGCAAATTGGCTCATATTATAGCCCTCTTTTGGACGCCAGCTGGTGCTTGGCGGGCGTTCATTCGTTATCCAGTCAGTCCGTCAGGGCAAACGCACCGAAGCGAAGTGAAATGAAGAGAAGAAAGGTCCCTCCCTTTTCTTTACAACAGCAAACTTTGTATTGCTCACCATCTCCATGGACAAGGATCGATTGGAAAGAGACTGAGAGCGAGTCAGCAACGAGAGCAGAGCATGGAAAAAGAGAGCACGAGAGACACGAGAAGACAGAGGCAGAGCAACAGCCCAAGGACGTCTGGATTTTCGCTACTCATTGGAGAGCCGCAACGGCTGCCACATGGTTGTCAAGGGCTCATCCAACATTGTTCGACCTCGCATAATGCATTTGTGCATGTTCATGTCCAAGTTCTGCTGTCAACCAGGGGTGAGCCTGGTGCAAGCCAGGTCAGGCAGGGATTGAGACTGTCCATTTGAGTTCAGCAGCAGCAGCCCTGAGCTTGCTATTCATTCTGGACCCTTTTGGCTCTGCAGATGAGTTTGGGTTCATGACGCTTGGCTTCACCCAAGTGTGAGCAACACCGTGGACGGACTGCGTATTGGCGCCGTCTTTTCCGACGGAGCAGAGCTCCATACGAGCCGTCGGCTTCCTCAAAAGCACATTGCGAACTTGCAGAATGCTCTCTGACCCCAGAGGATAGAGCACGCTCTAAAAGAGATTCTACGAGTTCGAGCTCGAAAGGCGCTCTTCCGATCAACGAAAGACTGAGTACGTACAGTGCAGTAGCCGATCTGCTGGTTGGTTGTATTCTGATGTGGTGACGAGCGGTCGGATTGGAAGGCACATCTGCGAGGAGGTAAGTCAGTCAGTAGGTGATCCCCGGCTTGTGCAATGAGTGGGTTGGCGATGGACGACCTTGAACAATAATCGCAGGCTTGTGTGTATCCGTACTTCATCTTCATCCCTTGGTGCTCAAAGGTCAGCTCGAACAAGGCACGAATGACAGTGACACCATTCGTGGCGATCCGTGCTTTGGTGCTCTGGTATATGGGTACTGTGCAATCAATGATAGTTGGGATCAAGAAAGCACGAGACCACTCGTGCTTTGAATGCACTGTTCGGCCCTTGCACGCCTTCAGAGGATGAAAGGTTTGTAGGCATGGGCACGGAGAAGTCTGCACAGGGATCCTGAAGATTTGTCAGCATGTCTCGAGCATAGTGCGTTTGAATCGGTCCTACTTTTGTGTTCCTGCATTGGCCGCGAAATGAAAAGAGCATGCCGCGGTGGCGATGGATGGAGATGAGCGGGAATCAGTGTCAAAGTTGCTTTTGGTTCAGTAGTCGGAGGGTGATGTGCATTTGTAGCCTCGCATCTCTTGTTAAACCGATGAGTGATGTGCTGTGTGGTGTAGCGATTTGGAGTGACGTTTGTGTTCTGAATGAAAGGAAAAAGAGATCTGAATCACGAAATGAACTGGAGATTGGCCGCAAATCTCTGAACCAGACGACCTCCAGTGACCCCAGCCTGGGGGTTATGTACTCCAAAAGTCTCACCAGATTCAAACCTCTTTTTCGCTGATGGCACACTTGGAGAGCAAGCAGTACACTGTACAGGTATACTAGAAGCTGCATCGGCCCACAAATTCACAGCCGAACAGTTAGTTCATCGCTCGGCTCATTGTCGAGCTCCATGAACTCTTGGCGGCACATTCTCTCCAACGCGTACGTGAGATGAGGTTGCTGATGCATCTCGAGGCTCAAGCGTACGATCTCAGAAAACAGAAAATATTTGCAGCTATAACATGAAAGCAAGTTGAACACATAGAGAGAGAGAGAGAGAGAGAGAGAGCTATGATGAAGATCGAAGTAGAGACAGAGCAATAGCTCACTTGCAGTCAGCACTTCGCTGCTTATCATTGGAGAACTGCAACGGCGTGGCGCCACATGGTTGTCAAGAGCAGGAGATGAGATCTTCCAACATTGTTCGACCTCGCATAACTGGTTTCGAAGCACAGTCCATTGTGGTCCTTGTATCTCATCGAAGATGTGTCGAGTGCAAGTTGCACCAAGTCAGGATTGAGACTATCCAATTGAGTTCAGCAGCACTGTCCACAGGACCCTGTTGGCGCTTCGCTTTGGATACATGGCGCTTTGGTTTACCGATTGCGAGCAACACTATTGGTATTCTCTGCCTTCACTGGCTTTTCTGACTCAAATGGCCCCATCGGAACCTCCAGATTCTTCTAAAGCGCATTGTAGAGTACTCTCTGACCCCAGTGGTAGCCGAATAGAGAACAGCGCATGCTTGATAGATTCTCTAGAGCTCGAAAGGCGCTTTCCGATCAACGAAAGCGAGAGATTGATCTGCTCGTTGGTTACCATCTGTACGACTGGACGGCGGGTGTGGTGACGAGCTACCAGATTGGAAGCACGAGCGAGCGAGAGTTATCTCCACTCTACATATAGCCTTGCGTAATGCAACGGATTGGACGAAGGACCTTTCCATGTCGGCTTGTGCTTGTTCTGTACTTTACCATCGTCCCTTGGTGCTGAGAGGCTCTGCCCGGATAAGACGTGAAGATAAATGGTAGCTACCATTCGTGGCGCGTAGTGCGAAGGGGTTGCGTGAGAAGACATAGATATTTGGGATCGACGAACAACCAACTCTCTTGTGCGTACAGGTAGCTGTTCGAGTCTTGCTGGCTTCAACTGGGGATTTGCAGGTGCACTGCGCTGTAATGATCGTGGAGGAGTCTGAGGCACGGGAACTCGGAGAGATGGTGATGCCCTGTCTATCAGGTCCGTACGTGCAGCGCGGCGCAAACGGAATCAATTCGGTGCCTGGGTTTCACGGTTTTTGCTATCTCGATCCAGTTCTGGCTCTGATAACACAAATGCCAAGCACCTCGCTGAGGTGATAATAATGCCAGTATGCACTGATGGTGGGTGAGACACTGGCGATGGGATGAACTGCAATCACTTGTCATTCAGGAGGCTCAGTGTCTACTTAGGAGGTGATGTGCATCTTATCGTCCAGCATTCCCTGATAATCTGGCGAGCTGTGTGCAGGATGTGAGCAGAGGAACAGGACAAACGGATGAATTGAACTGTCGAGATCAAGCATAACACAATGCCATGGGAACTCAATTCGCGACGATCGATGGAGTTGGTCCTCCCCGTCCTATCCAAAATGTCTAGCCTGCCAAGCACGAGACCCGAACATTCCGGTTGTCGATGGCTCGGATGGAGTTCGGGTGAACGCAAGTCTGCCTGTCTGTCTGTCAAGTTCAAGGTCCTCTCAATAGCGCAAGCCTGGAGACAGAACAGTTCGACGTTAGTGTGTGTACCTTCCGGTCCGATCGTCATCGCATGCGTTATCCGGCGCCACGGACGACGACTAACTAGCAGATCGCTCTCTCTCTTTCGTCGATCTGAAAAGCGCCTTTCGAGCCCAAGTACGTAGGAATCTCTCGAGTGGCGTGCTCTATTTTCTCTAAGGCCATGGGGCATCAGAGAGGAGCATTTTGCAATGCGGCTTTGAGGATCACGTGGGGCTCTCTCTCTCTCTCTCTCTCTCTCTCTCTCTATAGATTGTCTGAGTAAAAAAAAGGCGGTGCGAAGGTGCCAATAGTGTTGCTCACGCTCCGTGGACCCAAATGAGCAGATACAGCCAAAATGGGACCAGGTTCGAGCAACACCTCCACTTGCACCTTCGCACTCTCTCGATGCCACAGCAGGAATCGGTGGAATCCCAAAGCATTATGCGAGGTCGAACATTGTTGTGAAGCGGAATGGAGACCCAGGCAATAAGCAGCATCGATGGTCCCCGCGTGCGGCGCTATATCCGACAACACGTTCCGCGAGCTCAGTTGTACTTCTGCAAGTCAAGGTAGAACGGACTGGCGCAAACCTGCACGTCCAAGACTCTCCCATCGCCCATTCCACCATTCCACTGCACAAGCCTGGGGAATTCAATGGAATGGGGAGACCCTCACAGGTCAATTGCTCGTCACCACATCTGCCATGCAGGCGACAGACAACCAACCAGCAGGTTCTCTCGTCTCTTTCGTGGATCGGGGTGCGCCTTTTGAGCCTACCCTACGTAGGAAGGAAAGAATCTCTCGGGTGGATGCACTACATTCTCTACGCGGCGATGAAAGCAGAGAGCATACCGCAATGTGTTTTTGAGGAACCGAAATTCGAGCTTTTCTGACTCAGGAAAAGACGGCGCGCACTAGACGCTAGCCGCTAGAGAGAGCTGAGGCTATTGCTATTGCTGTTGCTCAGGCTCATCCGGGTACACTGAACCTAAATGGACAGTCCTGTCCCTGACCTAACTTGCATCTCCACGGCCTCTCGACACTGCGCCCTCCATGAATTGGTGGACACCACTCACTACTTTGACGCGCAGAATCAACACTGGAAGCCCTTGTACCTACTTTAGAGCGCGTTGGGAGTCACAATTTGCTGTGGAGAACACTCAGAGTTAAACACAAGCTCTCACTCACGCGCTATCGAACGAAGACTCTAGTTTAGTTGAGAAGGAGATTGCCATCCAAGCGTAACACGGAAACTACTCCCTGATTTGTCTACAAGTTTGTCTGCCTCCTACTTTCTCAAAGTCTTCCTAGCTTGTCTCCAAGGTTGACATCAATCCCATTAGCACAGCATTGATTGGATCCCCAAGCGGAACTCGAAGGAGAATAGCATTTATATCGTCCCCGTAGATATCCCGTGATCAACTCCCTCGACACCTCGTGAAGCTGATAAAGAGCCACGCCATCTCTACCCGATGGTGTTGAGTCCTTGGCCCTGCATCCTGCTTCCTCATTTTGGAATGAGGGTGTAGCTTTCTCAGCACCATCAACACGAACCGACAATCAGAATTCCCCACTGGGTACCGATGATCCAATATTCGATCACGCTGCTCCTGCTGCCTCAATATCCTGGAGTCCGCTCTGGCGTTTCGGCATTTCATTTCCTCGTGATGTCGTGGAGCTCACTCAGTCTACACTCCTGCAGTCGCTCTCGGATAGTACTAACTTCAGCGTCATCACCTTAGGGTACCTCTCGAGGTCCATGTTTCCCAGCATTCACCGATAACAAAGGACACTGCGAGGCGCCCTGTTTGCTCCGCATTGATTGCCACATGATCGCCACGCAAGGGACTGGGCCAAGACCCACCACCTCGGTGGGAAGGCCCATTGGATGGTCCTCACAACTTCAACTTGACGGAGTGGGCAGCTACGACTTCCAACTGGCTCAGGAAGGGACGAGTGGTCGTGAAATCGAATGAGTTATCTCTCTGCGCGCGAAGTGCATCAATGGCAACGAACCCTCCGTCCACGTGGGTGGGGTTTCCCATTTCAAAATGCGATGATGAAGAGAGAGGCAGGCTCACCGAAATGCGAATGGATGAGCTAGAAAACTGGGGGAATGGCTGTTGCGGTTGATACTGCATCAGCTTGAAGAGGTGTCACCAAAATGTAAACTTTATCGGGTGCTGACAGTACGCAACGTCCCGAATGATCCGCTCAGAGCCCACCGCGACCAGCTGAGATTGAAGCGCCTGCGAAAAAAACTGACTTCCTCTCTTGGATATTGCCAGAGTCTGCACACTTGGCATTCGTATGTCACCCAATCACCCACTGTAATGGAAAAGCAGAAGGTTCAATACAAAATCAGACTGTGTCAATAGCTTTGCACTGGCCAGTAAAAACCGAGCATGCCGCCAGCTCCCCATCTGGTTTTGCTGCGCGAGTGCCTCTCGCTTCTGCTTCTGCTTCCGTTCCGATGGGCGGACAAGCGGGAAGTCCACACAACAGCAGCAACAGGCGCCGCGAAGTACTAGGAACGCAACAGCCAGCCAGTCAGCTCCTGCTTTGCTCTGCTGCTTGAAGCCCGTCACTGCGGAACGTAAAGCACACACGCACAGCAAAAGCAGAACTTGCGCGAGCGTCTCTCCCCACAAACAACCCGCAAGCAAGAAACCAGCAAGTCGCGCATACAAACCAACAAGTCGCGCTTGTTATACGCAACTTCACCACCCGCAACAACAACAACCCGCATCAGCGCAAGTACAAGCAACATGTCATCGACGCTGATGCCGTCCCCGACGCCGAGCCCCGCGCCGTCGTCCGCGCCGGGCAGCGCGCGCGCGTCCATGCGGCCGTCCATGTTCCTCTCGCGGCCGTCTATGATGCGCGACAGCAACGTGTTCGCGGAGAAGAAGATCGAGGACGCAGGCGCCGAGGTGTTCGCGTCCGACATCCTCATGGAGGGCGAGCTCAGCAAGAAGGGCGAGGGCGGCTTCCAGACTTGGAAGAACGTACGTGTACGTGTCTCTATACACATGTTGAGTTGTTTGCATGTGTGCTTGTGCTTGTGCTATCTATGTATCCACACAAGAGCTTGCGCAACTAACCAACACTTGCTTGTTTGCTTGGTGTGAACTGTGTATAGCGCATGTTCGTGCTCCGCGGCCATGAGCTGTCGTACTACACCGTGGCCGATAACGAGCGCGCCGGCGCGCTCAAGGGCTCGATCAACATCAAAGGCTCGATGGTCGAGCGTCTGGACGGCAACTCGTTCGCGCTCGCACTCGCGGACGGCAAGACGCGCGTGCTGGCAGCCCCTACCGTGCAGGCGCTCATGGACTGGCTCACGGCCATCGCAGTGGCCGCGCAGGCCACCATCGTGGAGCCGACGTCGGACATCTCGCTCGTGGACCACAAGCGCACGACGCACGTGATCCTCGTGCGCCACGGCCACTACGCGTCGTCGCAGACCGCGGACCTGGACATGCACGGCCCGCTCACGGACCTGGGCATCGAGCAGGCGCGACGCACCGGCGCGTTCTTGCAGGAGTACCTCAGCGCGCGCGGCGTGCTCAAGCGGTTCCCAGTCTTCCCCGTGGTCCATAGCGGCGTGCGGCGCTCGACCGAGACGGCGCAGCGCATGGCCGAGCTGTTCCCGAAGGGGGCGGCGTCCGTCGAGCTGCGCGAGAACAAGCTCTTCCGCGAGGCGTGGCCAGGCAACCCGCTGCCGTCCACGAACCAGAAGATGCTGCCACGCGAGAATCTGGACAGCATGGTGTCGGACGCCGCGCGGCTCAAGATCGCGTGGCGCACGATGTTCCGCCACCTCATCCCGGGCGATCTGAGCACGCGCCAGGAGCCGCTGAGCGAGGAAGACCGGCAGAAGTTCGCACGCACGGTCGGCGCGCGCTCCACGCAGACCCGAGTGGACGACCGGTACCGCATCATCGTGTGCCACGCCAATATCATCCGCTGGTTTGTGTGCAAGGCGCTGGGCGTGGACCCGGACGGCACGTGGGGGCGCATGCGCTATAACCACTGTGGCATCACGGGGCTCGAGATCGACTCGGTCGGCAACGTGCAGCTCGCGTACCTCAACCAGACGGGCCACCTGGACACCACGATGCTCACCGAGAACTCGTAAGAGTGCGTATGTGTGTGTCTCCTGTGTGTCTCTCTCTGCGATCCGCGATTTGCTCGCGACTGGCAGCCACTAAGTTTCAAGGCTGTCAGCCAGTACGCTTGCTTGCCCTCTGTCTTTTTCTTCCTATTGTTTTGCGTCGTATGAATGAGTTCGCCCTAATAAGAAACAGCAACTAATGAACACTTTGGTACATCATTCGCGCGTGAAGGAAATGTATCTCTTTGTTTATAGTGGCTGCATGGACTTTTGATTGGCTTGTTTCACCAGCAGCTACACACAGATTCTGAAGACTTGTTTGTTCATCGCAAGAAACAAACAAACAACTAACACATGCTTGCTTGCATGTTTGCTTGTTCGCTTAGAACTTGTACACTTGCGCGCTGGTGTAGTTGAGCTCCTTGAGCAGGCCGCGCAGCTCGCCCTGGGTTTTGTCCGGGTTCTTGTCGCCCGAGAGCGCCTCCATCATCGGCGGCGGGCCGCAGACGCACACGAGCGCCTCGGCGCTGGGGCTCGGCAGCAGCTCCTGCACGATTTCCTTGGTCACGAAGCCCGTGTAGCCCTTCCACTCGGCCGGCGGATGGCTCAGCACGTAGTGCACCGAGAACTGCGGGTACATCTGCGCGAGGGCGTCGAGCTCCTCGCGCAGGATGATGTCGCGCTCCGCCGTGTTGGCGAACACGAGCACCACCTGCGTGTTATCCTCCGGGTTGCGCACCACCTCCTTCACGATCTGCAGCAGCGGCGTGAGTCCCGAGCCGCCCGCGATGAACCCGATCTGCTTGTACTGGTTCACCTTGTACGGGAACTTGACGAACGGGCCCTTCATCTCGAGGCTGTCACCCACCTGGAGCTCCACGATGTGCTTGCTCAGCTTGCCCGTCGGGTAGCCCTTGACCACGAGCTCCAGGACGCCCTTCTCGGCGTTCGTGTTCACCGGTGTGTACGGACGTACGACCGGCTTGCCGTTGATGTCGGCCTTGGCGAGCAGACAGCTGGCCACCGACAGGCCCATCTCGTGCTCGGCGCTCGGCAGGTCGAAGACCACGCGCTTGGTGTCGTGCGTCACGTTCTCGACCTTGTTCACCTTGAAGGCGCGGAACTCGCCCGGCGAGAGCGCCACCTTTGGCTCAGCGGCCGAGGCGGCGACGTTGGTGGAGGAAGAAGCGGCGGCGACGAGACCCATGGCGGAGAGCGAGAGCGTGAACGGCAGGTGGGTCTTGGCGGCGGAGCGCGAGATGCGGAGTGCGCGCCACATGAGACTTACTGGGGAGTGGGGGAGAGGGAGAGAGGTGAAGTGTGGACGACTGCGAGAGTACGGGAGTGAGAGTGGAACAGTGAAGAAGCTCGCAATGAACGCTGCTGGCAAGCGTGGGCTTCCGGAGACTGGTCGTGGATGACGCTCGCGAATATTCTGCTTCGATTGGCTTCGGGGAGTTGTTCAACTTGAAAAGCAAAGTGCGATTCGATTGGATGCGAATGGTGTGGCGGACATAAATATTTCGGATGGGATTGCGTGATCACAGGATGATGATGGGTGAGTTTGGAAAGTGGAGGAGGAGGGGGGAAGATAACCCTAACTTGTTTAAAAGCTAGGTCGGACTTTTTCTCCTGCCTGAAGGAGCAGTCCAGTCCGACAAATCTGGTAAATAAGGTAGTCGAGATAGGCTTCTTGTGCCGACAGAGGATGAGAGAGGGTGCCATTGATGCCGGCAAGTGTGCGCAGGAGCTCTTGGTCGTTGGATATTGCGTAACTGAAGGCATGGCGGACGTGGAGACAGAGGATATAGCTGATCAGGTGGTGCTACACGTCCGAGTTCGGTGGGACTTCCTTTTGGTGTTTGCGGTAGTTTCGGTTCTGCCACACTGTTGTGAAGATGCTGCTACGATTGATATTCCAAATTAGGATGGTCCCACGAGAGTACTTTTGCCATCGACGCCGGAGGGTAAATCGAGTCCGAAGAGAACTTGGTGCCAGGAGATCGGACGCTGGCGTATGGGATGTCATCGTTTGAGCGCGAGCGACCAAAGCTTATTGCTGTGAGGGCATTCCCAGAAGAGATGGTGGTATGTCTCGATTGCTGCACAGTCGTGGACACAATACCGTCGCTCGTCATCATGGTAACTCCAGAAGAAGCACTGAACTGGGAGGATCCGCCACCAAATATGGAGAGTGGCAACGAGAATGCGAGGTGAGACAGATTTACGTAGGTGGTGGGCATGGCGTTGCTGAAGTACTCTTCAGAGATACTCCCAGTCGACCCGGTCGTATGCTTTTTCGAAATCCACCACCATAGTGTAAGCCTCAATGTTGAATGAGGTTGCGACCTCCTGGAGATCAAACATGGTGGCGAATGGATGCTGAATCTGCCTTCTCTTGGCGAATTCAGACTGATCGAGTGAATCGCGTGGTCCATGACTGGTCGAAATCGGTTCGTTAGCACCCTCGCAAAGATCATCACGTCCATTGGGACCAGCAAAATCGGGTGATAGCTGGCTGGCTCTTTGCGATCTCCTTTTTTGTGGCGTAGACATATGATCGAGCAGCATTGGTCTGGAAGGAGCTCACCAAGACCACACTGGTAGTTGAAGACACATAGTCGAATGTTTGCGAATTGTTGGGGATCCAGATGGTACACTTTAACGGGGATATCGTAGTGCCCTGGGGATTTGTATGGGCTCATGCATTTGATCGCGTCCGCGAATTCTGCCGGGGTTAGTTCCTCATTGTTGTCGGAGATTGTGGCCGAGCAGTGCGACAATAGCGACCGCCGAGCTGCTGCAACATCGACGTCTGCACCATCGGACACACTACCACCTCCATCCCCACCGAGTACTCCTGTCCAAAACTTTCGGTGCGTGTGGTGAACCATCCGCGGCGCATTGCTGGCTAAACTTGATGTCGACATCCTGTACCAGGAGGCGCTGGTTTGCGGCTGCTGCCATAACACCTTGAGGTGGGTTTGGCGCACTAGCACTCACCAATTGTTTTACCTCATGCGGCGATCTGGCTTGAACTTCAAGCTTCTGCTCGCCTTGAGCGATTGCCGAGATGTGGATCGGGAAGAAGCTGCACGTTTGCTTCCAAAGCAAGCCTCTCCTTTCTTCATGAACGTGCCTTGGTAGATAAACAAATTACATTACATTGATTATGGGTGCTTTCCTATTTGCTGTTACCTGTATACAAAATGCAAATGCGCTCTTTTTCTCTGAACTGTGGTGTTGGTGGCGCCTATACTGAAATCAAGTCAAACTTGTCGAACTTGGAACGACCAGGTTGGCCCCACACGC
Source organism: Globisporangium spinosum (assembly GCA_023335535.1). Lineage (NCBI taxonomy): Eukaryota > Oomycota > Peronosporomycetes > Pythiales > Pythiaceae > Globisporangium > Globisporangium spinosum. The sequence goes on along the minus strand of JAADVN010000565.1, from coordinate 2,731 downwards.
GTCCGTATCTTGGGTCTGTGATTTAGCTCAGCGGTGGTGTGTTGGGCTGGTGTCGGTCTGGTCTCTGGATCGATACCCGGTGATGCAAAAGTGGGTGGCGAACTTGGATTGATAGCTGTGAGCTTGGGGTAATTTTCGCGCGTAAGCGCTTTTTGGGACTCGAGGCATAATCAAGGAACTGGCGTATTCCGCTCTGCCTTCGGGTAAGTCTCAACAGAGCCAGGCTTGGAATTTGACGGGTGGACCTTGCCCCCATAAGCCGTTTCAAGGAGCCGAATAGGATCATTCTTTGTGTACGAACGTTCCCGATTGGCATTCCTGGCGTACCATTCGCTTCCTCCAAACTCACCACTGAATTTCATGCAAATCAATTCAATCTTCTGTGGTGTCTTGTATTAGTCGCTTGAGTTGTCGAAGAGCGAGCGCCGAGTTGCGGTGACTTTTTTCTTGGAGTGCTTGCTGGTACGCTCAGAGGTGGAGCTTGAGCAGTGCTGCGATCCGTTCCTGAGTCTCAATCTAGTTCGGAACTTGGTCGTGGAAGCGAATGTCGTTGCGATGCATCCAGATGCGACGGGCCACAAAGAATAAATATCTGGAGCGAACCCGATCAAGCTCTGTTGGAATTGCGCCAAGTTAGTCCCACAGCAGTGGAGCAGAGGGTGATGCAACACACATGGAGCGCGCCAAGTGCTGCCACAACGGCGCATCCTGTTGCTGGATCAGCAGCGTGAATCGCAGCATCTGCGTGCCTATACCACACTTCGTCGAGTCTGAGTGTAACTTAGTGTACAGGAACCAGATTTGGGGCTCGTGAGGCTCGCTAGCGATCGCGTTCTGGCTCCTGTAGCCGAGGATCTCTCATTTTCAGTCGTGGCACTGGTGGCGCTTGTCCGTAGGCAGCTCCGTCAGTGCGACAACTGCTCGTTCAGCACTTCGAGCAGGACGCGCCACACAACAGGATGAATTTGGACACCGCTGCGCTCGCAGTCGCCACTAAAGACTAGTCGACGGTATCTGCAGAGTTGCTGGAAGGTACTACGCCGCCGCTCAGCTCTGAATGCGACACTCCTGCTGCTGCCGCTGGCTTTGTAGGTGAGCGAGACGACAGATCGAGAGCGCTGATTTGCGCTGCGCGAAGCTCGCCCAACGCATCCGCCCATTTCTCGCAGTGCAATCACTGATGCTGCGGCATAGCCGACCGCAGTTGTTCTCGCCTGCGCGCGGCGTAATCGTTGCTGTAGCGCCTCTCGTGGCCGTCTTTGTCATCAACGCGCGCGCTACTCTTTGTTGTCGCGACAGTGAGCAGCGTCAACTTGCCAACGTAATGTGGAACACACTACTCAACTCAAATACGCTAGAGAAAATTATGTGTGACACACTAATTAACCAGAATTGCCTGTCTTTAGTCTTTTTCTTGCCTCCCTTTAGTCTTTTTCTTGCCTCCCTTTAGGTTTCCCCGTCAAAATCTGTATCAACGGAATCTGAAAAATCATTTTAGCCAATCATATCCTTCATTTCTTTATTTACACCTCATTGGCTGAAAATGAAGTATTTAATGGCGCTTGGTTTGGGCACTTGTCTGGTAAACGAAGCAGTTTTGAATAACATGCTAAGAAGCATGTGGAGCGGACGCTGGCGGCCGCACGCCGCGCGCGCCACCTCCACCGCCTGGCAGCGCTGCTCGGTACGTGCAGAGCTCTCTGTGCTGCTACTCATAGTGCTCGCTGTCGTGGCGGTCTCACGCGTGTCTGTCTTTGTCTCTGTACGTAGTCGACAGCATCAACCGCGTCCGTCGAGTCGATGGAGGCGTACGTCTCGCACGTGACGGTAAGCGGTCTCATTGAAGCTCTGTGGTATACGCTATAGCGTCTCTAACGCGTACATGTGTACGGTGTATGTATCTGCGTGTGCATGCAAGCAGAGCGGGAGCCAGCTGGGCGGCGCGCTCGGCCACCGACAGCCCCGCCATGTCGAAGAGCTCGCAGACCCATCCTCTTTATCGTCGTCTTCGTCGTCGCCGTTCATCCACCCAACGGCGGTCGTGCACCCGAACGCGTCGATCGGCCGCAACGTGCATATCGGGCCGTACAGCATCGTTGGGCCCGACGTGGAGCTAGATAACGGCGTGTTCCTCAAGGCACACGTGGTGGTCGAAGGCCGCACGCTCATCGGCAGTGACACGGTCGTGCACCCTTTCGCGTGCATCGGCGGCGAACCGCAGGACAAGAAGCACTCGCAGTACAGTGGGGGTTCTTCGTCGTCCCGTCGGTCGTCGCTGGTCGTCGGCCGCAACTGCGTCATCCGCGAGCACGTGACGATCCACGGCAGCACGTCGTACACGCTGGACACGCCCACAAAGGTCGGCGACGACTGCTGGTTGCTCTGCGGCGCACACATCGGCCACGACTGCGACGTGGGCAACCGCGTCGTGCTCTCGAACAACGTCTGTGTCGCCGGCCACGTGCAAATCGGCGACTTTGCGATCATCGGCGGCCAGGTGGGGCTCAAGCAGCACGTGAAGATCGGGAGCCTGGCGATGATCGGCGGGAAGAGCGCGGTCGACGGCGACGTGCTGCCCTACGGCCTCGCGATTGGCAACCGAGCCAAGCTCGCGGGACTCAACCTCATTGGACTGCGACGTGCCAAGGTACAACATGAAGGGATAGTAGGACCATGCTTGTATCAACTGATGCGCTGACTGCATTGACTGGATGCTGTTGTGTGTAGATCT
>JAADVN010000564.1:0-16239 GCA_023335535.1 Globisporangium spinosum | reverse complement strand
GAGGAAAATGTCAGCTGTGGGATTTGAACCCACGCGTTCGAAAACATTACGACCTGAACGTAACCCCTTAGACCACTCGGGCAAACTGACGCGTACGACACACAAAACAAACACCACACCAACCAGCCAGCCTACCACATACTACTATTCCAAATACCAACCAGCCAACCTACCACATACTACTATTCCAAATACCAACCAGCCTTGAATTTGTTATTTGCGCCACCATGATAGAGAGCAACGGCGACGCTCATGAGGACTTTTGCTCGACGATTCGACGATTCCTAAAGCTCTGGATGGCTCCATGTTGATGCGTGCATCAGATCAGGATCAGTTCCGCTTAAGTACGATGTGCAAACTTGTGATTTTGATTGGCATGCGCTTTTTGCTTTGACACACAAAAGCAAAATGGACGAGTGCGCAATGGAAGAGGCTGTTGCTACTGCTGCAGTTGCAACAGCAGCAGCGAAGTCGAAGCCGAAGCGACCCGAGCGCGAGCGCAAGAAGAAAGTGCGCTTCGAGCTGCTGCACTCCATGACCGTCGGTACGTCTCCATTGCCTATGTATTCATGTTAATATTGCAATGTGGGTCAAATATTCCTCACAGCACCTCACATTGACGGTCGAACCATTACGCAGAGCAGCGACGGCAGTATCTGCTCGATGAAGAGGCCAAAGCGGTCGCAAAGGCCGAGAAGATGCGACGCGCTGTGGAAAGCGACGGTGGCGTGCAGCGGATCGCCATCGACCTGAGCTTTGACGCCATCATGAACGAAAAGGTACGCACGCACGCGTCACAGTACGACGTAGCTCGTTAGCAATGCGCTTTTAACGCTTTGGCGTTCATGCTATATCTGTTACGACTCGTTAATAGGAGATCCACAGCCTAGCGAAACAGATGAAGCTCAGCTACGGCGCCGTAAAGCAAATGGAGAAGCCCTTCCAACTCCACTTCCTCAACTGCAGCGCCGCGCTCAAGCAGTCGCTCGAGCGCTTCAGCGCAGACAAGTGGCTCGTGCACTGGCACACTGATGGCGACAACAGCAGTGGGGATGCTGCTGGCCACCATCACCTTGCCACAGAGATCGCTGCACCAAAGAGCATCGTGTATCTATCCCCAGACTCGCCCAATGTACTCACGTCGCTGGACGCGACCAAGACGTACGTGATCGGCGGCATCGTGGACAAGTCGAGAAAAAAGGTGTGGCACCAAAACCAACGTGATACTCAAATCTACTGTACCTGGGTCTGTATTCTGAGCTCCTGATCTGATACGTGGTTGGGACCTTGATACTTGATGCGTTGGATTGAATTGAATGGATAGGGTGCGACTTTGAATGCTGCCTCGAGTGCGGGGATCACGACGGCGCGCCTGCCCATCCAGGAGTTCATCACGGAGCGTCTAGACCACATCTTGAATGTCAACACGGTCATCGAAGTGCTCATCGCCTTCGAAGAGACCGGTGGCGACTGGGCGAAAGCTCTAAGGCTCGCTCTACCCCAGGTGCGTTTGATCTGTCCTTTGTTTATTGTTGATGCAGAGGTTCATAGAAAAGTACTGACGAGGCCGTTCTTTCATGCCGTTGCACATATGCAGCGCAAGCAAAGTCTAGTCGGGCGCAAAGCGCGACGGAAACAAATCAAGGCTGCCAACGAAGAAGAAGACAAAGAGGCGCAAGTCCGCCTCGACAATGGGGTGAAGAGCAGCAACATCGATACTGTTAATCCAACGCAAGTTGTCCAGCAGCAGAGCAACCTTGAGAATCACGATGTGGAAACAAAAGTCGAGTCTATGATAGACAAACTCCAAGTCTGATGAGTTCATCTCAACTTTTGGACCTTATAGATGCTTATGATAGAGAACATTGCTGGTTAATGGATTGATGGCCACCAGCGAGAGCCCGGCCATTCATGTGTTCATTGTCCATTTTGGTACCAGTTGCCCTATGCTATCGTATTTTTATCCTGATACGCTCTTAATCCATCAGGTTCCCAATACGAAATGGCTCGAGGGTTGTCAAAGTGACTGACCATTGACGCGAACTATCAATCCGAGTCACAATCGTGGCGGCGTTCCTGACTTCCGAGGTGCGCTTCGAGCCCTTCCTCGACACCGTCAAGCACAACGCAGACCCTATACGTCCACCTAGTACCTCCCTCAGCGATAGATTCAATAGCCTCCTTTCGTCATCTAAGTATCCTAATCTGACGCACAACCTTAGGGTCCGCTCACGTACACGGCCTCCGAGCACTTTCAAGCGTTCCCAGCACCACACATGAGCAACAGGAACGACAACTTCGGACTTCACCACGATCCTCACTACGGCCCTTGCGCCATCGCTTCCGCCGTGGCCTCGGCAGCCCAGTCGCCAGTGCTGAGCTTGAAAGAGCAAGCGCCGAGTCCCTGGAAGTACTCGCCCTCAGTCCAGGGCCAGTTCCCGCACGCGTACACTGTGGACGACATCCAGCGAGTTCGAGGCGAAGTTGCATCCGCTCAGCCCATTTCACGGCGGAAGCAGCGGAGAAATATCAGTCCGCTCAAGAAGGAGCAGCAGCGACCGGACGAAGTGTCGCTGACAAAGTTGCGGCTGGCGCTGGGTCCTGGGAGCTACGAGGTTGATAAAGATGTGGGTTTTTGCTACTGCATTGATTTTATGGTTTGCTACCTCAAAAGCTCATAAATACTCACGCCAAATCTCCTTATTCTCTTTGTTCGCTTGCTTGGTTACTTACAGGTGAACCAGGAAAAAATCTCGACCAATTTTTCGTTCGGCAAGGAGCGCCGCAAAGGCTTGATGGACCACGTGCTGGCGCGTGGTGAGAACGGTTGCAATCCTGGAACCATGAGCCCCTTGTGCAAGACTGAGACGCCAACCAAATCATCAAAGCACACCTCACAAACGGGCTCAGTAGGAGTGAGCGACTATTTTGCGTCCGTTGCGATGGAATGAACACTCTGAGAAACACGGTCGTGCTTACATGCCGCACTTGCTCACTATCTTGAAACCAGGAGAGGCGCCGATATAAGAGCAGGCACACAAGTAGCAGCATGTGCAGTAGCCCTGGACTTGGGACGTACCATCCAGATACTGTAACTGCTGGTGTCCTGGGCAATGGCACGATCTCCGAAGCGCCATTCAAGACCAAGCACGCCTCGGGGTTCGTCTTGGTACGGAAATGTGTTTGCAAAGCATACCCGGATCACTTGTCACCTGTCGTGTGGCTCATCCTGACCTACACAATCGGTTCTTCTTCTGTTTTTCAGAGGGCCTGCAGTGAGAGCGAACTGCAGCGTCAGAGATTGGATGTCGAGAAGTTCTCCAAAGAGCTCGCGAAGTCGTACAAGGAGCTCGACGCCAGTGCGCAGGTAAGATACCGAAACCAGGACCAGTCAACCAATTTAGTCCTAAGCTCTTGGGTATTTGAAGTTCAAGTATGGAGAGCTCAACAATCGCTGCCTCGCGCCTCCTGTGCCTTTTAGAAACTGGACCGACGGCTCTCGTCTCCGAACATCCGTGCTGCCTCCTTTCAGCGCTTCGAGAGAGAGCCGTCAATCACAGAATCCTATCGACGAGGACCTGGCTCCTACGACCACCAAACCACTACTCTCATAGCAAAATCTTCTGGTGGCATTGCTGTGGATCTCCAGAACCGCAGTGCACACTTGGTCGCGAAGCCTCGCAGCAATTTTGGGTGCGTGAAGCACCGGAATTTGGTAAAGTTCATGGTCGCAGCGGGCCACGTGAACTGAGAGTGTCTGGGACCAGATGAGCTCCTCGAGGCTGCCATCACGCCCACCTCCACGAATAACAAGGAGACAACTCTAGACTACCTGACTTTCAACAAAGCCCATCATCACCCAGGGTTAAAGAAGAAAAGCAAGGAGCCAAGTAACAGTGAGGGTTCTGAAGGATCAGCAGCAGCAGAGCTGAGTCGAGAAGAGATGTGGAAAGTGTTGAAGAACGGTCCCAGCTCATTCGCGACGTCGCCAAATGGGAAGCTCAGTAGTCGAAACAGCACTCGGACGAGTACGAGCAATGCTGATAGAAGGAAGACGAGGTCTCCAGTTGGTGATCCTGCGCTTCTGAGTCCTTCAGATGGTAGTCAGGAGAACCAACCAGCAGCAGCTATGTCTGTCTGAGTCATCGCTATAACAGTAGCAATTAAGACTGGAGTTCTTGGCTCTAAGTTGATATTGATGAGGAAGAAGAAACACTCACGAACGAGGAGCTCTACGTTCTCACTCTCTCTCTACTGTAGCTAAGCTACTGAATCAGCTCACTCGCCGCAGCACGACCGCCCAGTTGGACTCGTCGTAGTAGTGGTCCTCCACTTGGGCATTGCCCGCCATCTCCACCAGTTGCTCCACCTCGCCCTCTTTGAACATGTGGCAGTAGCGCTGCACGACGATCGGCTCGCTCTTCACACTAGCAGCAGCAGCAGTACTAGCCCTTGAGGTCGTCTTGCTCTTCTGCTTCTTCTCTTCAGCTGCCTGGGCCAGCTCTTCAACCTGCTGCTGCTCAGCATCAGCTTCCTTGTTCTTTGCTGGCTGCGCGAACCGCTTGTCCAAGTTCCACGGCACCATAAAGTCCTGCTTGTGCTCGTCAAACTGGCGCTTCGAGTTCGTCTTCTGCTCGTGCGCCCAGGCGTAGATCACGCCCCGGCCGCCCACGCGCAGCACGCGGATGAGCTCCTTCACGGCTGCGAGCCGGTGGTGCAGCGTGCTCAGGTGGTGCAACACGGCGATCGAGAGCGCGGCGTCGCACGAGCTCGAGCGGATCGGCACGGTCATCGCGTCGCACACCATCACATTCAGCCCGCTGTCGCGGCAGATCGCCGCCAGGTTGGAGCTCCGGTCGCCGCCGATCACCACGCTCTGAGCACCCACGCACTTCATGTACTTGCCATTGCCGCAGCCAATGTCAGCGATCAATGAACCTGGTTCGAGTGACCGCACAAACTCGGCCACGCGCGGCCACGGGTTGTACCGCGTGCTGCTGAAATGGGTCGCCACGGTCTCGTAGAACTCGTGCACGTACTGCTGCTCCACGTGAGTGGGGAAGAGCTTCTCGTTCTTCGCGATTGCTGACTCAGGCTGGGATCCCGAGCTGCCATGACTCTCCTTGGAGTCGCATTGAACCGGGAAATCGCACGTGCAATCCGTCGACTGCACCTTGCGGAATGTGATCGACACGCGGCGCTTGCGGTCCACGCGCTCGCCGTCGATCACGTCAAAGAGACGCGGCGGGATCGCGTGCGTCCATTCGTACCGCGAAGCTCCAGTCATAACCAACAGCGACCGCGGCTGGCAGAGCACGCTCTCAAGTCGCCCGTCTGGGTGGCGGAACTCCATCACGATTTCGTTGTCGAGACTCAGCGACGCGATCGCATTTGTGAACGCCGAGTGGGTGTCGATGTGCGACGCGATGCCCTGGCCCGGTTTGTACTCGTTCACGGTGATCTGGTCCGGCATGTCCATGATCGACGCGGGAATCTGCTTGGTGAGCTTGTCCATCACCGGAGGCATCGGCTCCAGCGGCTGGTTCTTGTCGCAGCGACGCGTCTCGTAGCTGAACTCATACCCAAAATGCTGCACCTGACGTGCTTTCACCGTGTTCTTCCAGTGAACGCCGTCGTCGCGTTCAAAGAGCGCGAGCAGCTCTTGCTCTTCGTCATGCGTGATGAACTCCGGCAGGATGACGAGCCCCGGGATGCGGTCTGACGGGTCCTCGAGCGCGCGGATGCGCGAGATGTTGGTGACACGCAGGAAGCTGTCGCGCGCCTCTTTCGCCTTGCGGTGCATCGCATACTCGACGTAGAGCACGCGCTGTGTGATGAGCGCACAGGGCTGGTTGTGCAGCTTCTCCTCCACGACGAGCTTCTCGCTGATGCGGCGACTCATGCTGATCTTGAGGAATGGGCTCGGCTGGTCGTCCGCGATATAGTCCACCAGGTTGAGCGGCGGGCCGTACTCGCTCTCACTGCCAGTAGAAGCAGCTGGTGCTGCAGCAGTGGCGCATTGCGCCTCAACGTTCGCAGCGAGCGCCTCGACGTCCACCATTCTCGTATAGCTCAGCTTTCAGCTCTTCAGCTCTTGATTGGGAAATGCGCCTTTAGCCAATCGAAGAAGAGCTCATTTCTTTGGCTCGGTCCATTTTCCATCTGTCGTGTCCGAATTGGATCCCCGTTTTAGTGACAGCTAAATGTCACTATGATTCGAAGTGATGGCTTCATTTTTTGTATTTTGATAGGCATGGGATCGAAAGTAGCCATGATGGAAGACAGACAGACAGGCATGCTCACTCTTCTTATCTTCTCTTGTCTTCTTTATATACGCACGTGAAAATGAATACAAGACTCTCCGCACATATACATATACATGCACAGCCTCCACCCGTTTCCTCCATTTTCCCCATTCTGTCTCCCGCACACAGAGCTTCTCAGGACCTCCTCACATCACTTTACCTCACAATTCATCCATGCACGCCTCAGATTGTGCGTTGCCAGATGCAGAGTTTGCCGTAAAAGTCCGGCGACACGATCGTCGGCTCGAACGGATGCCACCGCACGTCGCGCGTGAGGCCGTTCGGCTTCATGGAGAACACCTCGGCCAGGTCGCCCGTGATCGTGTCGTAGATATACACGCGGCCATCGGCCGAGCCCGTGTAAATGTACTTTTGCGCAGTCGAGTGCAGCGGCGAGAAGTAGCAGCGAATGAGTGTCTCCATGATCATGTGGCCGCGGTACGTCATCACCGACTTATCATCCGGGTGGGTCACCGGCAGCCGGTTGCGGCCCGGGTACGACTGGTAGCGGTAGTCCCAGTTGTACGGGCGGCAGTAGTACGGCAGCTTCTCGTGCGTGTCCGACGAGAGGCACTTGCGTATGTCCCAGAGCTTGCAACTCTGGTCCTTGGAGTTCGAGATGAAGTAGTAGCCGTCGTCGCGCGACGAGATGTGCGTGATGCCGTCCGTGTGGCCCGGGAACACGCCCTGTGGCTTTGGGTTCGACTCCGAGAGCACGCGCCGGTCCCACAGCTTGATCAGCTGGTCGTCCGAGCCGCTCACAAACACGTTCGTATGCAGCGCGCCGTCGACAAACGCGATTGCGTTCACGTCGTCGTCGTGGCCTTCCACATGGCACATGAGCGTGCGCGTCTGCATGTCGTAGAGCATGACGCTGTTGCTCGACGTGCCAGCGACAAATTCCGTCCCCGACGCGTTCACGTCCATGCACCACACGCCGAAGCGCCCCATGTACATCTGTCGGACGTCGCTGCCGCGCGCGCCGCGCACGAGCCTGGTGAGGCTGAACACTTCCTCCTTGCCGTTGTTCTCGTAGTCGACGCTCACCATGCGCACGTTGCTGTTGATGCTCGAGTAGAGCACGTTGCTATCGTCGGGTGTGAACTTGGCGTCTGTGACTGTCCACCGCACGTCGCGCACAGGGAGCGCACCCTGATGATCCCATGTGACAGTGTCGTACAACAGGATCTCGCCGCGCTGGCCTGCTGCGAGAAAAGACGCGCCGGTGCTGTTGAACCCGCCGCAGTAGAGTCGGTCGCGCACGTAGTCGACCACGCGGCAATGCTTGTTCTCCTGGAACGGCATGAACGTCTCCTGGAGCTTGATCGACTGTGCATTCGACGTCAATCCCACCTGTTCGCGCAGACACAGCGTGTGGAACATGCGCTTCTTGTTCGTGCGGTGGTAGTGCAGCGGGTAGTGCTTGGACGTCGACGATGGCAGCGCAACATTGCCACCGGTGCTGGCCTGCTTGCTCTCTGAACTCGGTACTCGATCGTCGTTGTAGCCGTGCAGCTGATGCGCGATACGTTCGTTTACGATGTCGCGCTTTTGCTTCTGCTCGTGCTCGGAGCGCGCAAACATCATGGGGAAATACGACTCGCCGGCGAAGATGCGGTCGATGGACGTGCGCACGTCCTCGGGGAGCGCCTGCTCCAGGATCGCGCGCAGGATCTCCTCGGACTCGGACGAGAGCTCATCCTCTTCGTCCTCGGGCTCCCACCCGTCCTCTTCTTCTTCTTCGTCGTCGTAGTAGTGCTGCTCTTCATCATCTTCTCCTTCTTCGAGCTCTTCGTCGTCGTCCTGGTCGCCGCCGGGCAGCTCTTCGTAGGAGTTCTCCGGATCGTAGTCCGAGTCCGAGTCCTCGTGACCGTCCGAGTCGGCCCACACCACTTCGACGGTGTACGCTGGCGAGTCCGACATGCTGCTTGTGAGTGAGCTGCTGCTGGGTCTGCTGGTCCGCACACCTGCTGAGTTAAGCTAATACCTGCGCGCTTGCACGGCGTCAAGCGAATTCTCTGTTTGACCTGCTTGTCTGTGAGACTGCGCAAGATTTCGACGACTGGCATGACGAGGTTGCGCGAACGTTCGTCGAAGGTAGCATAAACCGCTGGACATTTTCTGTCCCTCTGATTATGGTTGAGGAATCACAATTGCTTGCAAATAAGGGGCTTACATGTAAACTAAGCATGTGTTGGATAGTAACTAACTGCAAGAAATAGACTTGGTATTCACTTTCGAGCTGTCTCCGTATTTGTCAGTAGCCTACAAAACAAATCCTCACAGACAGGACTTAATGACTTGGTCGATTTCTGGAATATGTTGCGTGAAGGTCGCACGAAGGTGCCCAAGATCTCGCACATAGCTGATGTTCTGTTCTCACGCACCCAGAACTTCAATCGCGACATCCCTTCCCTCCCTCCCCCCATTCCCGCATTCCCAGACCCAAGCCAAGAGCTCGAGCTCCATCCAAGCACGCGCACCACCAGAAGCTCCCGACCGATCCATTCGCCTGTCCATCCGCTTTCGTCCACATGGCGAGCAAGCGCTCCCCTCCCACCGCCACCACCACCAATAGTCGCAATGCTGCTAGGAGCACCAGTGCTCAGCGCGCCAGAGCCGCGCACACCGTGTACACGATCTTCTTTTTGATCGGCATCGGCGCATCGCTGCCCTGGAACGTCTTCATCACGGCGCAGCAGTACTTCCAGCAGCGCCTGGAGGATACGGACTACGAGGAGTCGTTCCTCAACTGGTTCAGCATGGCGTTCAACATCTCCACGCTGCTCTCGATGCTCATCCGCACAGTGTGCATCGCCGAGCGAATGCCGAGCGCAGTTAACACGGTCTTCTTCTCGCTCATTGTGACCATGGGCATCATCTTCAGCCACTGCCTGCTCACGCGGATGCCCGAATACAGCGGTGCGTCGTGCATTTGTCGACTCATTTGCTTTTGGCTGGTGCTGTGTGTGTATGCGTGTGGATTTGCTAATGAACCCATCGTGCATGTTTGCACACACATTAGGCGACGGGTTCTTCAAGGTCACGATGATCAGCATCCTGATTGTGGCTTGCGCGACGACTATGCTGCAAGACGGGATGCTGCGGATCATTTCAAAGTTCCCGCAACAGTTCACACAAGCGTTGGTCGCGGGCCAAGCCATGGCGGGGCTCGCCGTGTCGCTCTCGAACTTCTTCATCCTGATGGCGAAACCCGATGGACCAATGTTTCTCCAAGTGATGGGACGAAACGCCGATCTGTGCGCGTTCATCTACTTCGTGATGGTGTTTGTGACGCTCATCGTGTGTACGCTGTCGTTCGTCGTGCTCACGCGCATGGAGATGTTCCGCCACTACAACAGCGTTGATCACCCCGCGGGTGACTACTTGGACGAGAAAGTGCACAATGCTTTTGACGTTGAAGACTCGGCGCGCGAGACGCTGCTGAGCGAAGACGAGCGAGCCGAACGCGAAGAAGACGACGCTGTTGTTCACGCGATGGGGGACAAAGTGGACCTCTTCGACCTGGCGTTCAAGATCCGCTACTACGCTGCTGCGAACTTCTTTGTGTTCGTCGTGACGCTCGCGCTGTTCCCAGGCATCACATCGACGATCCACTCGGTGCACCCGGGCATCGGCCGTTTCTTCCGCGACCTGTTCACGCCGTTCACGCTGATTCTGTTCAACTCGGGGGACTTTTTAGGACGTCTCCTGGCGTCTCGCTGGCACAGCACGTCGCAGTTCAAGGTGATGCTCGCGTCGCTTGCGCGTCTGGCGCTTTTCCCGCTGCTGATGCTCTGCAACCTCAAGGACGAGCGCGGCCAGGTGATCACGCACGTGCTGTTCAATAGCGACGTGCTCGCGCTCGGCTTCCTACTCGCGTGCGCCATGACGAACGGGCTCATCTCGACGCTGGCGCTGATGCACTACCCGCGCATGCTGCGCACGAACCGCGAGAAGGAGCTTGGCGGCACGATCATGTTCTTCATCCTGTCCATCGGGCTCACGGCCGGCTCGCTCATGTCATTCGTGCTGCGCGCGATGTTGAAGCAGTAGTGAGTGAGGGAACTGATGGAATGGTGTCTAATGTAGTGTGGTGCACACTACAATTCTAGACTTGCATATTTTATACCGTCTAATAAATTAGAAAAACAAAAAGGGTCTTCTATTGAGGTGGAGAGGCTAAAAATAAGGGCTGGAAAGGTTGAATGGGGCATGGGCAGGCAGGCAGTCTCAAAGTGAACAAGAGAGCGAGCGATGGCGTCCAAGCTCGAGTACCTGCAGCGCTACATGTCCGCCGCGCCAGGTGTGTATCTGTGTGTGGCTGGGTGTGTGCTTGTGAATGCGTTTACATAGACGTACTCATCTCTGTGTGCGTCATTGTGCGTGAATGGTTGCGTAGATGCGGGCGAGAAGAAGCTGCGCAAGAAGAAGAAGAAAGCAACGATGACGAGTGCGCAGAGCCGCTTCCAGGTCATCGACGCGGACCATGAGTGGGAACAAGACGCACCTACGAAGGATGCCATCGAACAGAAATGGGAGATGGATGTGGCTGACGGTAAGCGGATGTATAGGATGCTCATTGAGATAGCAGCTGTGCTGTTATGACTACTAACGAACGCCGTCTTGTGGGGTGTGCATGTCTTGATTGTTGGGTTTGTGTGGTTGTATAGAGGAGCGCCCAGTCGTTGTCGCGGATGGCGAGATTGTGGACGCGAGCGACCTGCCAGTGTACGTGAATGCAGAGGAGTATCTTGACGAGCTCCATGCGAAGAAACATGCCGCTGCTGCGGATCAGGAAGATCTGTCGCCCCCACGGAAGACGAAGCAAGGATTGTCTTCACCCGACGCTGCTGCTGTTAGTAAGAGAAGTAGTGCGTCACGACGCAAGTACAGCAGCGATGGTTCGCCGCCAAGAAAAGCGGCTGGTCGAGATTGCAGAGAGGCGAGAGGTGAACGCCGCGGTCGTGATCGCAGTGAGGAGGATGACGACGCGTCGCCGCCTCGCCGTCGAAATGCTCCAGCGGCGTCTTCCCGACGACGTGCGGACAGCGACAGTGATGGTAATGACGATGCCTCGCCGCCTCGACGACAGCGACCAGCAGTAGCAGCGCGTCAAACCCGCCGTGGTGGTGATGAGGATGAATCTGACGGTGATGACGCCTCTCCGCCGAGGCGCAGACCGCAGCAAGAGAGAAAGAAAGAAGCTGAGAGCCCTTCGCCTGCACGAAGAAAATCAGCTGCAAAGGACGATGATAGCGACGCCTCGCCTGTTCGTAGACGTGCAGACAGAAAGCCGCGGCGTGAGGAGATTGAAACAAAAGAAGGCGAAGACGCGTCGCCACCACGCAAGCGCCGAGTTGTTCGTGACACTTCTGACGGTGAGTCCCCACCGAGACACACGAAGAGTGTTATCGACTCTAAAGCTGTGAGTCCCGCTAAAGAAGAAGAACCGATTTCGAGAGACAGACCTCGCCGAACGGATTCCCTGGGACGCGATATCCCCGAGTCAAAGCGAGACAAGTCGCGCTCACCGTCGCGAGGGGGCCGTCGCAGTGGTCGTAGCCGATCCCCATCTGTTCGACGCCGCGACAAGCAGCGTTCTTCGTCTCGCTTTGATCGACGCAGAAGCAGATCCAAAAGCCGATCGGCGTCGCCAAGAAGTCACCGTCGACGCTCTCCATCAAGATCCAGAGGCAGAGGAGGACGACGTGGTACCTCACGCTCTCGCTCGCCGCAAAGAGGCAGTAGAAGAAGAGTGCAGAGAGAGTCGTCGTCGTATCGAGACGATGCGAAACGCTCTCGTCGAACCAGTCGTAGTCGCAGCCGTTCCCCATCAGAACGCCGTGGTCGCGGACGTGACAGCCGCCGCTCGAGAAGCCCCACTCGTCAAGATCGACGCTCTACAGAGAGAAAACACTCTTCGTCATCGCCAGCCAAAAGACGTGAAGAATCGCTCAAAGGAGAGCGAGCGCACAAGGAGACCAAGAGCCTCGACAAGGAGGAAAGCCGTACCAGAGACAAGGAGCCTTCATTACTAGTCGCCAAGCAAAGCGAGGAGAAGAGGAGCGCTGCTCGCGCTGAGAGTGCGAGCAACAAGGAGGAGGCTCCACCAGCTCGCGCAGGACTGTTCACCGCGACAGAGTTTGCAGTGGAGCACCAGCGCAAGCTCCGCCAGAACGATTTCCTCCGCACCGCTGACGCGAAAGACATGGGGGCGAACGCGGAGACCGTGTACCGTGACAAGCGCGGCCGCAAGCTCGACATGCTGAATGAGATGGTGCGTCAGCAAGAGATCCTCGACGGCAAGCGCGAGCGCCAGGCGCGGGAAGAATACGAGTGGGGCACGGGCAAAGTGCAGAAAGCGGAGCTCAAGAGCCAGCGCGAGCTCATGGAGCAAATGAAGAGCGCACCATTTGCGCGCCGTGAGGATGACCCGGAACTCGAGAAGCTCCGCAAGGAGCGCGTGCGCGCGTTCGACCCGATTAACAGCAAAGTGTTCCAGGAGGACGACATTTTCGGCACTGGCTCATCAAAGAAAAAGAAAGCGAGCAAAAAGAGCAAGAAGAAGACTGGCAGAGCCGCCGCCGCCGCCAAGCCAAAGTATGCTGGCCCACCAGCGCCGCCGAATCGCTTTGGCATCCAGCCAGGATACCGCTGGGACGGCGTCGTGCGCGGCACGGGCTGGGAGGAAAAGCTGCTGCTGCGCCAGAACAAGCAGTCGGCAGTGAGCGAAGAAGCCTATCGCTACGCTGTCGCAGACATGTAAGGAAGGAAAGCAGAAGAGGGTCGGCTACCAATCGATCAAGGCGTCAAATATACCCCATTTGTTTGTTGGTTTTTATCACTTTGAAGACGACGAGTAATGATTGCGGAGAAAGAAAGACTCGACAACCTAGGAGCCAACCAATTCGTAAAAATGCACTAGATCTCAATGGGAGCTTTTCGTGTTTCTGGCATTTTTGCTTTTCGTGTTTTCGTTTGGCAGTCGAGAGTCAATTGGGATGCGCTTACTTGTGCTGTGCGTAGAGCTCCAGCACACGCTCGACGTCGCGCTTGCAGCCCAGGAAGATCGACGATCGCTCGTGGATGTGGGTCTGTATAATCGCAAAGCATCACAAAACAAACGCAAAATGTCAGCCACCATTCGAAACAAGCGATTGCTACTGCTGACGCTTTTCGTGGACAATCGAGAAGGAAGAAGATTGCGAGGCAACGCAACGCACCGGAACGAGGTCGAGGACGCGCTGGGTGCCTGTCGTGGACAGTCCGCCGGCTTGTTCAACGATGAACGACATTGGGTTCGCCTCATAGAGAAGACGCAGCTTGCCGTCCTTGCTCTGTGTGCATAAGCAAGCAAATAGCAATCGTTAATGCATTGAGCTCATTTTTGCAGCATGCACGGTCAAGCATTCATTCGTTGTTACCTTGGTGTCCGATGGGTACAGGAAGATACCTCCGTACAGGAGCGTACGGTGGACATCCGACACCATACTGCCGACGTATCGTGCAGAGTATCTACAAAGAAACACAAGACCAGAAATGCGCGTATGTCAGCAAAGTAGCCACAACGAACAGCTCAACATTCATCAGCAGCAGGTACTTACGGGGTCTTCTTGTTCTTGCATTCGTCAACAAACGCCTTGGTTGGCGCGTCCCAGAGCGAGTAGTTACCTTCGTTGCACGAGTAGATCTGCAATCATTCATTGCAAGAGAAGAAACCTGGGTGAGAAAGCAAATCCATAAGAGGGAACAGTCAGTACTAAGGCTACTCTGCAACGCACCGTCTTTGGGTTCTCTGGGATCTTGATGTCGTTGTGCGAGAGGATGAACGCGCCGATCGTTGGGTCGAGCGTGAAGCCGTGGACGCCCTTGCCCCAGGTCAGCACCAGCTGCGTCGAGCTACCGTACATGCAGTACCCAGCAGCGACGAGCTTGTTGCCAGGCTGCAAGATGTCCTTGAAACTACAGCAATAGAGCAATACCCATCCATAGTCACACGTGTCAATCCTTGAGTTGCTATAATAATAACCACACAGATCAGATTGTAAATATGCACGTACCCTCCCTCGGCGTCCTTTTCACGCTGGTAGATGGCGAAAATGGTGCCAGTGGACACGTTGCAATCAATGTTGGACGAGCCGTCCAGTGGGTCGAACGCAATGCAGTACTTGGCTGCAAAGCACAGCAGAAGAACAAAGCACCGCACAGATGTTAGCTCAAAGTTCCTCTCACAAGAATAAGAATGGCAGCACACATTTCGAAGAGCTCCAATAACTTACCACCACCCGAGTTGTTTTCCACAAGGATTGGCTCGGCGTTTTCCTCTGAGACCATCACCTCGATCTTGGTCGAGAACTGCATTCAACACAATTACAACACACGAAGCACATTCCACCATGTCAGCAATTGGCTTGTATGCGCCTTTCCTTTGCAGCTGGATGCATCAACACTGTGTGCCTCACCTTCAGCGAGTTGATGAAGATGTCGTTCGCGAGCAAGTCGAGCTTCTTGACCGCATCGCCGGTGGAGTTCTCCGAGCCGTCGAGGCCGTAGAGTCCCGTAAGTCCGGCGCGACGCACCGCGCTCGCGATCACCTTGCACGCGAGCTCGATGGACGAAAAGAGAATCGAGAGGTCCGAGTTGGTCTGGATCTCCTTCTCCGCGAGGATGAAGCGCGAGAGCGTGATCGGGTTCGTGTGGTCAACTGGGGCGGCCATGGTGGTAAAGGTGAAGGTGAAGGTGAAGCGGGGTCTGCTTAGCGGACGAGAGAGGAGGAGGAGGTGGCTGCTTCGCGGGTGTGTGCGGCGCGCGAAATTCCAAAGTGCGCTGCTGCTGCGTCGCGCTCTTTGCATGGCGGAGGGTCGGGTCGGGGCTGCTTGGCTTGGCAGTGAGCAAGCGCGCGCGTCGACGAGCAGCTCCGATTGTTAGGATGTCTACTTGAAGTTTCCGCGCCTCGCCGTGATAAAAACTGCCCAGCCGTATCCAATGAAAACAGTGGGGGCTAGGGCTACTGAGGATTCAGTGGTGACGGGTTCGCTGTCACTCCCGTAAGATAACGAAATAGTGTGGGACACCTTCTTTGGGTGCAAAATGAATCGAGAGGGTCAAAACGATCATACTTTTGATACAGAATTGCAATCTTGCTATGGTCTTTCGATTGCTCTGCCACGCTAAACACGGATTCGCAGCTTTATTCCAGGAAACTGCCACATTATTTTGGGAGGCTAACATAAAAAGCATGTCAGCGTAACGCAAAGTGGTTGAGGACGTGTGATTACGAGAGTGTGACGCACTTGCGCGACGAAGAGAACGAGTAGAACCATGCACGCGCACCTATTATCACCTGCCTGCATGTATGTGTCAGCATGGATGATGTCGTAGAGATGGCTGATCCTGAAGTTCCGCGCGAAGCAGCATGATGCAATGGCATTGCGTGGCATTGACGCCACCACTATCTTCTTCAAGGTTGCAAAACTACGAGCACCGTTTTGTAATCTAGGGCAAATATAGGAGAGTGCAGGACCACCCACTTTTGTCAAAGTCTGATCATGTAATTACTTCTTGTTGCAGTCCCATGAAATCTCCAACCTTCCATCCGACTCATTCAGCAATACAGGGCTCCCCTACTTAACGAAACCTATCAATTTGAAAACCCCCTCAAAATTGATTCATTCCATTTCACAGACAAAACGCCTTTGAGATGAAGCCGCCCCCACGCATACGCGTGCGACTGACGATCGACCAGCAACGCGCGCTCATCCAGCACCACGAGAACAACGACACGCTAACGCTGCATGAACTCGGGCTGTGGGCGAAAGAACGATTTGCTCTGCCACGCGCACCTGCCGTCTCAAGTGTGAGTGAGCTCCTGAAGCGGTTTCGCGCGCATCCAGAGCTGCTGCAACCGTGCCACGACGCAGACGCCCCTGCG
>JAADVN010000563.1:0-16248 GCA_023335535.1 Globisporangium spinosum | reverse complement strand
GAAGTCGTGCTTTCGCCATGAGAACGTCCCACATGTTTTCTATCATATCTGAAGATTTCAGCGCTGGAGAGTAAAAATTGAGGGGAAAATCTACATTTTCGTGAAAAAAGGGACGTCCTTAAGATTTTGGCGTGCACTGTATTTGTTGCTCTGGATCTGCGGTCCATCATGCGCGAATCCCAGCCATTTGCATTTATTATACCAATCGAGGGCATGTCGTTTCTCCATCCGTCTGAGCTTCCGAACTGTGCGTGTACATGGAATGTCAATGTCTGTCCTGCTGCTGAGTCACTCCCAAAGTGGAGGTCGGCCGCTGGGCTGCGCGGCGCGCGGCTGATGATTCGCTGCTTGCTGGTGGTCGGCGTCGTCCACACACAATCGCGAAGGAGACGGACGGCGCACGCGAAATTCGCCCGTCGGCTGATCGATGATGCAGAACTGCGATCGGCAGGACAGTGCGAAGTTCTTTTTCTCGTTCTTCCCAGTCGTGAGAACGACTCGTACAACCGACAAGAGGGCCAGGACTCTACAGTCGATCTGGCTTTTCGCGTTGATGAGCAAGAGGATCTTTGAGAATTGTTGTTGGGACTTCACCAAGAGCTCAAAGAGCTTCCAGGTTGTGTCTTGTATAAAGGGAAGTCCCTTCCACCAACTTTGCACACCCACCACCATCTGAATCCTCCAGCCAAAATCTACCATGATAGTCCCTGGAAAGCAACAACACATCAACAGCTCTTTTGCGAGTGGAAATATTTGTATCTATCAAACTATTAAATTGGTTCTCTCTCTCTCTCTCTCTCTCTCTCTCTCTCTTTCGACGTATCATCAATACTAAATGCCACCCCTTTCGAGTTCCATACAGCCTCGCCGCTTCCTCTGGCACCAAGGAGTCCGTCCATCAGCAGCCTCGCTTCACTCTGGGGCCACCTCAGCGGATCTCTTTCGTAGCTCACGCGCCAACTGCTGAAGAAATCGTCGGCTCCTCGTAGAGGATCACGCTCGACGTGGTCGATGACGACGTGGACGACGTGCTGAACGCCTTGGGTCGCGGGGTCTTGCTGCTCGTCTCGCGGTGGCTCACCAGAGAAGCGATTGGGGTCCTGGCGGCTGGGGTCGTCGCCGCACTATCGCTGCTGTTGTTGGTGTGCGTGACCCGCGGCGTCGTGCTAAAGTACTGCGCGCTGCCTGCTCGGGTCGTGCGTCGTCTCTGCTGCTGCTGGTTCTGAAGGTTCGCGGCCGCGAGCGCCAGCACCTGACGGGGCGTCGCAGCGCTCGTGCCTCGGCTGCTGCCAAAGTGCATGCTACCGCTAAAGTTCATACTGGTCGCCAGGGCCGCCTGGTGCTCGAGCATCTCCTCCACCGCCACGTGTGCCGCGCTCTGCTTGCTGGTCGAGAGGATGCACGCCGTGCAGAAATTCATATTCTTCTGGCAGATCTCCTTCTGCACGCGCGACTGAGTCGACGCTCGCAATGAGCTCGACGACTTGACGGATCCCGTCGTAGTGCCTCCTCCTCCGTACTGACTCGATTTCAAGCTGATCCCGCTGCGCTCCAGATCCTCGGCGAGCTGCTGGGCGGCGCTATCGTCGTCGTTGCGCGTGAAGCTCAGTTTCTTCACCACCGTGCAGCGCGAGCACACCATCTGCGCGCAGATCGTACACGCCGCGCCGCCGCGCTGCAGTAGTTTCCCATACCTGCGCGAGCAGATCTTGCAGACCGAGGAGGACGAGTTGCTCTGACTCCCATGCTGGGCTTCCTCTTCTTCAGCGTCGACCTCCTGGGCCGCTGCCGCCATCTCCTGCAGCATGTTGCCCCCCACGCCGCTCGCGCCGCGCACGCTGCTCTGCGTGGCCCTGAACACGGCGGTCGCGCGCCGCTGTCGCGTGTTGCGGTGCGCGGCCCAAGACAGTTTCTTGAGCTGCGCGCACTCGAAGAAGCTCGTGGCAGAGTGGAGCAGCATCTCCGCCGCGAGGTTGACCGCGAGGAAGTGCAGCATGCCGCCGCTCGGATCGTAGTAGCCGTGCATGAACACGTCCACGCTATCGCCGCTGCTGGCACCGCGCTGGCGGAACAGGTGGCCCATCGACGTCTTGGCGCGCACCACTGAAGAGCTACTGCTCTGGCTGTTGATACTGAGCATGCGCGCGCGGGAGTTGAGGTGCACTGAGTGCACGATGTGGAAGCCCACGACCTCGCCACTTGAGAGCGTCGTCGTGCCCGTGGACTCGAGGAACACGACGTCGCGCTTCTTGAAGAAGTGCGCGGTCGACGGCGTCGACGAGCTCGTCTGGTGGTTCTGCAGCGCCCACTTGAGCCCCAGGAACCTAAACGGCTCGTCCACACTCGGACCCTCGATCGTCGTGAGCACCTGCGCGTCCACCACGGCGTCTTGGCAGTACGAGCTGCGGAACTTCATGGCCAGCGACGTGGCGCTCGAGAGCCCGTAGAGCGCGTCCTGCACGCGGCCGGGCACGCAACCCGTGAGCATGAGCTGCAGCGCCTTGGCTTGTGCAGTACTGGTACTGCTGCTGTTGCTGTTGCTGATGTTGTCGATCTTGGCCCTGGTCTTGCTCCGGAGTCTGGACGCAAAGCCGCCGCTGCCGCTTGTGGGCGTAGCTGCTGGGGCTTGCGACGCGCTGAGCAGCATTCCCTCGTCGTCCTCGAACGCAGTGCTCTCTGCTAGCGCTGCTGCTGCGTGTGTGCCTACTGCGTCATCATCGTTGTCCTCTGCTGGCTCGGCCACCTTCTGCTTGTAGACCGTGAGCTGCTCGCGCTTCTTGATGGCCTTCCAGCGCTTCTTGTCTACGCGCAGGTGGTGCACGAATGCGTGCGTCTCGTACGAGCGCTTGAGCCGCGTCAGCAGCGTGTCCGCCAGCGCCGAGAGCATGCGCACCTCGTCCTCCGCCAGCTCCACGGAGCGGTCGCCCGCGCCGACAGACGACGGCGGCGCGACGTCCGAGGACGCGTAGCAGCCGCTCAGCGCCGTCATGCGCCGCGCGCTCGCGAACTGGTGGTTGCTGTCAGTGTCCAGCAGCGAGTCCATCGTGGCAAGAGCAGTGTATACTTACTTGCCTTGCGCGTGTATTTGTGGGCTTGCTGGGTTGGGTGGCGCAAGTACCCGCAACAATGCAATGTTATTGTTGTTTGCTTTGCTTGCTTGTTTTGCGCGGTGCAAACAAGAACACAAGCTGCTTTGCTTGTTGCCTATTGCTTGCGTTGTGCAGAATGCGAAAAAGAATCAATCCACAATATTCTCTAACCTCCTGGAGCAGCAACAAGCACAAACAAAACGCGCAAGGCGAGTGCGCAAAGCAAGAAAGAGCGGTGCGACAGCCGTTTGAGAGAGAGACAGAGACAGCCGCCACCGCGGTCTCCAGACAATTCCTTACGATGCCCAGATGGAGCGAAGCGAGCCAATGGGCCGCCGCCATTTGCCATCAGGGGGCGGTCCCCATCTGGTCAGGACTCCCTGTGGCACTTTTTGAAACGAGGCCAGTTCGTTCGGTTGTGTTGTGCGTGAGGCATGCGTGCACAAGCAAGTGGGTGAGCAAAACGGCGTGGCCACAAACAACAACAAACAGTGCAAAAGCGTGGTTTGTTTGAGTTGCTGACTCGCTCGCTCGCTGACCTACCTCTTGCGGCATCAAATCCCATACAAACCAACCTGGCGCAAGAAAGGTAAACTCTGAGATCCTACTGTCTTGTCCGTCGCCTTGCCTTGTTTTGTCCACAAGTTTTGAAAAAAAATCGGACAAAGCGTGTCCATTATCCAGCTTTTTGTAGCCACCAGCTGGTTTTCCAGGTATAAATATATAAAGGTGCTTGCAGACAGCGAACGAGTCGGATCGAGAGGATGATACATATTCATTTCCACAGGTCCAGCTTCAAATTTCCTCCTTTTTTTTCGGGTGCACAAAATCTCATCAGCGAAAAAGCGGTTTTTTCGAGCACATTATGTTCGCGCAAAGTGGTCAGCGGGTGCATTGCATGTTCGCTTTCGCGAGTAAGGGCTGCTTGCGGATCCGTTCAGGACAGCAGCAGCAGCGCCACTACCATGCCGTCCGTCTCTGCTTGCGTGTCTTCTCTCTTTTTCAGTTTTTATCGATCCACGGACTCGATGGCCTGCTTTCTTGCGATTTTCCTGCGTGTCTGAAAAACAATCCGCTTTAGCACAAGCGGGTAGAAGCAATGGGTGCCAGCGCAAATGGGAATATTCATGGTGTTGCTGTGTTTTGTTTTGTTGTTTACCACGTGTTGCGGGATCTTGTGTCTCATTCTCGCGTGTCTGGAGGGGCTCTCTATAGTCTTCTGTTGTGGGTGGATGTGGTGCTGGGAGCATTTTGCTCGAAACGATTTCGCTCACGTCAATGACTCGATGTGGTCCTCAACGAGCTACAAATGCGAATGCACACAACAGCAAACAAAACAAAGCAGTTCAGTATCAGTGTGGACACCGAGTCGCTCTAGCACTTGGCCAACCCAATCGATTTTCAGAAAAAAAACATACCTGCATCAACCGCGTCCGGTCGTACTGCTGGCGAAATGGGTACGCGAGCTTGTTCAAATACATCAGCTGGTTGCTCATCTCCTCGACCGTCCAGGTGCCAGACTTCTCCACCAGCGCATCCAACGCCGCGTCCATTCGTTCCTACAATGACGAACAAAACAACGCGATCAACAAGTTAGAGAAAAGAAAGCATCAACCAATCAATCAATCACAATCGTACGAGAAACAACAGACGCACCTTGTCATAAATAAACTCTGGTTCCTCCTTCTCCTCTTCGCCGTCCTCCTCCGATTCGCGATCGTTCTCTTTGTGTTCTTGAGTTGGCAAGCGCCGTGATTCGTTGCGCAGCTGTTTAATGCTGGACTTGGGCTTCGACTCGACACTCGCGTCCTCCATTTCCACGTCTCCTCCACTGCTTTCTTCGGATCTTTTTCCACTCCTCGACGACAGATGGGTTTCTTCTTCCTCCACGACAATCACATCCTCTGAGCCAGTGGTCCCAAATGCGACGTCGTCCAAGAGCTCCACCGCAAACCGTTTGCCGAAGCACTTCACAGACAAATCGATGTCTGCTTTGATATACGCCAACGCTTCCGATACGCCCTCCAGCTCCACGCCACCAATCTCACTCTCGTCTTCGTTGCCATCGTCATCATCTTCATCATCACCTGGAGATGGTTTTGGCGGGTAAAACTTGGTAACCTCAGTTGCGGATCCCGGGACTCCGTCCTCCGAGGCTTCGACGATTTCGACGATTTCCTCGCGTCGCCAGCCTTCTTCGACCAGGATCGGCCACACGAGCTTGTTGAAGTAGTCCATCTTGATCTCTGTGTCGTTCTTCTCATCGGCGGCAATGGTGCTAGTATCCACGGCAGCTTTTCGGCCCAGCGGGCTCTCATTCGTACCGTTGCGCTGGTTGCGCACAGACTCTTTCACTGCGTTCTCTGTGAGTCGATTGATGTACTTCCCAGGAACAAACTTCTCGCCGCCTCCAAGAATGTACTTGACATTGTAAGAACCGTCGTCGTTCGTCTTGACAACGACTCCCGCACCACCTTCTTTGTTCATACCAGGGTGCGTTCTGCTTTTCACGAAGACGTGGTCGCCCTTGTAGAACACAGTCTCTTCTTCATCAGCAGCTCTACCATTCACCTCAGAATCGCTTTTCGCAGCAGCAGCAGCACCATCACCTGATCTCGTCACAGTCACAGCCTTCTTTTCGATCACGCTTTTCGTCATCGATTCCACAGCTTCATCGTGTTCTTCGTCAAACCACTGGGTTACTGAAGAGTGTTCTTCTTTGATGACGACAGTCTTGCTGCTGAGCGTCTTTTCGGACTGAGCATCGTCTTTGCTGACTCCGCGACGCAGTGGCTCTCTTTTCTTCGGTATGTCGTTGAGCCATGGCTCTGGAGCTTTCACACCTCGAATGCGCGCACTCGACCGGGTCAGACTGCTCGAAACTTGAGTAGTAGTCATCAGCGCAGATGATTTACTACCTCCTCCGCCGGCAGACTGCTGAGTTTGCAAGCGTTTCGAGATCTCCCGGCACTTGGCGAATAGATCGTATCCTTGGTGGATCCGGAATCGATGCGCATACGACATGATGTTGTCTTTCATTGTGCCCGCAGCGAACGCGATGTGGCGAGTCGCACTACGCTTTGGATTGAAGACGTTCGCATTCTGCACAATGAGTCGGATGTCTGCCATAAACTGCTCAAAAGAGCTGTACTCGCCATCGTTCAGTTTCTCGCGCATTGTGCTCAGGTCCATCGGGTTGTCAACGATCAGGTAGTAGTCAGGGACATCCTCCGGGTTCACTGGAAAGTAAAACGGAGCGTAGATCTTCTGCGATGTGGCATAATCCAGCACCTGACCGAGGAAAATGCGCAGTTCACGCAGAAAGTGCTGATCTCTCTCTTTCTGCTTTCGCAGCTCTTCTGGGGACAAGCCGCTGTTTGTTTTCTTCGGAATTGGCGCCAGCGGCAACTTCTCAAGCACCCGATCCTTCTTGCTCTTCTTCTTATATGATGGGTTGGGTGGCGTCGCAAACGCTGTGAACACCTGCTCGAAGTGCTCCTTGCGATACTTCTTGGGGGTTTCTTTCAGCTGAAACAGGATGCTCGATTTGACGACCGTCTCGTTGTGACGGAACAAGTCGAGGAGACCAACGGGGAGATCGCCGCTGGAAGACGATGTGCACGCCAGAAACAGTACTGGCAGGTTCGCCTTGATCTGCATGTTCATCAGCATCATCTTGAGCGTCACGTGCATGGACTCAGTCGTGTTCTCCCACCACATCTCGGCGTGCGGCAGGTAAAGCACACACGGGAGGCACTTCTGCGCTTCGTTCATGCGATAGATCAGCGCTTCTTCCGCGTGGTGTGTGTTGGGATCTGCCACCAGCGACGGGTAGTCCAGTGAGAAGTGCGTCAGCCCCTCCAGCGCATGCAGGAGACCAGAGCCGATGTACTCCTGACCCATACCTGGAGTTCCTGTAATAAGCACACGAGGGAAGCCCGCGTGAAGTGGCATCCCGCGCAGCAACTTCGTTTTCTCTCTCAGATGAAGGCGCTGTTTTCTCGCCTCGGCATCCTTGGGTCCAGTAACAGCACAGTCGGGGCAAAACCACGATTCGTCGTCCTCGTTTTCATCCAAATTGCGTGCGTTGCCGTCTCCACTTAGCGATTCGACGGTCGCGATGCAATATTTGTGGAACGCTCCTGGGCACGAGTCGCAGCAAAGCAGCTCTCCTTCATCGCCGTGGCAAATGTCACAGTCGTCATGGTTGTCTTTTGCATAAATATCGCGGTCGTCATCACCATCATCGTCATCATCGGAGCTCTCGACACCAGGCGTTGTTCTGCCGCTGTTTCCGTTGCTACTCTCATCGATCGCTTGTCGGTCAAGCGGGAACAAAGGAAAGCGACGAGCGATATTTTTCAGCACCAGTTCCAGACTCGCTGCCAAAAGGATCTTGACAGGGCGAGGCAGCGGCGCTGCAAAACTGCTCACAGTTCGGTGGGACGCTGGCGTGATCTTGTTGATCGCTTTCAGGAAATCTCCACGCGAGACCACGACTTTGTCCAAATCGATGAGCAGCTTGTCTTGGCTTCCATACACCTGCGGATACGTTCGTCGCAAAGAGCACAAAGCCGCCTCTGCGCAAAGCGCCTTGATGTCAGCGCCGCAGTAGCCGACCGTGTGCTCTGCGATCTCCTGGATGAAGCTCTCAGTCAGCGCCGGCCTCCACTTCTTCGAATGAATTCCAAGCATCTTCTGACGCTCGCGAACGTTCGGGAGTTTGAACCCAAGCTCGCGGTCAAAACGCCCAGGTCGTCGTAATGCTGGGTCGATCGAGTCCAAGCGGTTCGTCGCACCAATCACGACCACGCGGCCGCGAGAGTCCATCCCGTCCATGAGCGCCAAGAGAGTGGACACGATCGACGCGTGGATCTGGTCCTGCTTGGCACTGCGAACTGGCGCGAGACCGTCAATTTCATCGAAGAAGATAATCGACGGCTGGTTGCGCTTCGCTTCTTCAAAAAGCAACCGCAACTGACGCTCTGCTTCGCCGACCCACTTGCTCAAACAGTCGGCGCCTTTGCGCATGTAGAACGTCACTTGGCGTCGCGGTTTTTCATTCTCGTCAATACCAGGAGCAGCCGCAGCATCTCCATCTTTCATCGTCACAGGAAGATTATCGTCATTCTCTGAGCAGGAATTCGCCAGTGCTCGAGCCAAAAGTGTCTTGCCTGTGCCAGGAGGACCATAGAAGAGTACTCCCGATGGCGGGTTGATCTTGTACTTCTCGTAGAATTCTGGATACAGCAGCGGGAGCATGACCATCTCCTTCAACGCTTCAATGTGCTTCTCAAGTCCGCCCACACTCTCCCACGTGATGCTTCGGTCGACTTCCACAGGTGTAATGTCAGCTCGCGCACTCTTTCCTGCGCGTTGGCGCTTGTGTCCGCCTTTGCCGCCAGGGCTGCCCCTTCGCATTCCACCATCCGAGTCGTCGTTGTACTTGTACATATCAGACGACGACGATGACGAAGAAGAAGAAGACGAGGTCGAGTCAGAACGACGACGACGATGCTGGCGCCGTCTGCTTTTCCTGGACGCGGGTTTGGTCGGGAAAACGAAGCGATGACGAGTCCCATTGTTGGTTTTCCGGCTCAGCGTTGTTGCTCGACCCGACTGACGCTTGGCGTAGTCCGCATACGCACCGAAGTTTGGATCTTTCGGTGGAGTTTCGGGCTCGAGGCGTTGCACTTTGGAGCGATCGCGCAGCGAGTACCGGCGCTCCGTGTCGTCCGCGATAAAGGACGGAGCCCGATCGCGTCGACCTCGCGTCACCTTGTTGATTGTTGACGACTTCGATTTCTTTGCTTTCCTGCCAACTCTCACTGAACGGTCGGGATCGTCGTATTGGTCACTTCGCGGTACCAGTCGCGGGCTCGTTCGCTGCCTCAACGAGTACCGTCTGCCAGCATCATTGACCTCGTCTTCATCATCGACATCACCGTCGCCCTCAGTGTCTTCGTGCTTTGGCTGCTCCCCATCATCGACCCCTTCGTCATCCTCGTTCTCATTCTCGGACTGCGATTCGTTGTCTTCATCAATTTCATTCTCCTCGTCCTCTTCTTCCTCATCATCTTCCGCGCCAGCGTCTTCGCGTCCGTGGTCATTGTCGTATTTTGAAGGAGAGAGAGAGCTTGCTGTGCCCACATCGCTTTCTCGGGACCGCAGCGCGTACCGTGTCGCCCTGTCGTGGCGTGGAGGCGCTAGCGCCTGCTCCGCGAGAGCCTCTGCGCGAGCCTGCGCGCGCTCCTGCGCTTCGATCCGCCGATTGATCGCTTCAATATCGGAATCATCAGTCATGTCGTAGTTCTCCTGCTCGTCTACCTGCTCGTCATCCTCGTCGTCGTCATCATCATTGTCATCATGTTCTTCTTTCTCCTGCTCATGCAACCGCCTCTTCTTGCTGCTGCTCCCACGGGGCCGTCCACGCTTGCGCGACTCCGCGCTGCTTCGTCGATAGCGGCGCTTTTTCGAGTTCGCTCGGTGCTCTGGCGTGTGCGTGTAGAGCATCGGGTCGAACACTTCGTCATAGAGGTTCTGGTCGAAGCGATCCGGTTTCGAGCGCCGTTCACGGAACTCGTAGCGCTTGCCACTGCGAGCACCACCGGTGACTTGCTCCAGTATAGACACCTCTTCTTCCTCCTCTGCAGTCTCCTCATCTGCGCCGCCATGCAGTCCGCGGTGATTGCGCTGCTCATCCGCTGCAGCAAGCTGGCGCTGCGAGATCCATCCACACATCAATTCAAAGTCAGTAATCGATCGCCATATTAACAGCACTGATCATACCAATAGTATAGAAAAGCATGCTGTTCCTATCTATTGCGTGGCGCACCTCCAGCTTGCGCGACGACCGCGAGCGCAGTCGCGAGCGCGGCACCAGTTGGGTCTCCCGCACTGGGGACGTGTCTGCACGCAGCAAAAAGCAATACAACCACAAGCAGCGTCAGTACATACACAGCACAAGTCTAGTGCTAGTAGACAGATAGAGATTTGCGGGGACGGAGGTGCACGCACCGCTGGCGGTCGAGCCCACTTCCTCCAGGATGCTCATGCTGGCGCGCTTTTCTGGTTGAAAACTGCACTGCACAGGTTGGCGCCAACCAGCGAGCAGTCTGTGTCACTTTCGCAATTATCTCCAGAACTTGTGGCTAGCACCGTAGATTTGGTAAATACTTTCTTGAATATCAAATAGCGATTATGCAATCTCAAGAACGTGGATATCTAAAGGAAAGCTACCCTCGTTCATAATTAGTACAGTTTAGTTCACTCTAGAGATGAGATTTCATGTATCTGAATGTAGAGCATGCATAGAAGGGTTTTGAAAGTGCATTTCCAAGCAGTGTTCTTCGCTCGGTATTGAAGCCGTTGACAGACTCAGAAGGAAGAGAAGAAAAAAGCAACAAGAAGAGAAGAAGACCGCGATGCCGATCGTAAGTGTGCATGCGGATGTGTGGTAGCTCGTTGTGCGTGTGCATGCGCGGATAGATCACATCGCCCCCTTCAGTAGTGCTTACCAAGGAGCGCCTATCGATGCGCGCTGTGTGCAATCAGCGCCGTTCTGGGTCGTGTGTGGGCTGCGTTCTGTCTGTGAACAGATTCGGGTGAAATGGGTCACTCGAAGAGCTCGCTCACATGACTAATACGCTTTGTGAATTGGTTTTCTATGGGATTACTAGGTGTATGCGCTAGTGTCGCGTGAGAAGACGGTGCTGGCTGAGTACACAGCGTCGTCGGGTAATTTCCCGACTGTCACACGCGTGCTGCTCTCCAAGATCCCGAGCCACGATGGACGCATGTCCTACGTCTACGACAAGTACGTAGCGATGCTAGAAGCTGCAGGCGTTTTGCTCCGTGTGAATTGCAGAAGAAGGTGCTCACGTGTGTGTTTGTATTTGCTATTGCGCAGGCACATTTTCCACTACATCGTGGAGGACCAGATCATTTATCTATGCATGACCGACAACGACCTGAAGCGACGAGTGCCGTTTATGTTTTTAGAAGACATGAAGGTACGCATGTGTTGTTTTTCTGGCATGGAGTTGCGAGAAAACAATACTGATCACCCTGTGCTTTTCTTTCTTTCTTCTTCTTCTTCTCGAGTAGACGCAATTCAAAGCTTCGTATGGAGATCGCGGTCAGACCGCAATCGCGTTTGCCATGAATGCCGAATTCCAGCACGTGATCCGCCGCCAAATGGTACGGAGTCTGGCTCTGCTGTTGCTTCTTGGGAGCGCTTCACTTGTTCGTTTGCTTATGTTGTCACTAATATGTGATCTCTGATTAACAGGAGTACTACAACGCAAACCCGGACGCTGACTCACTCACTCGTGTGGAGAAGCAAATCCACGACGTGAAAGAGATCATGGTCGAAAATATCGGTACGAAACTACATTCGAAGTTCAGTGCAGTGGCGCATTGGGAGTTTCTCTAACGTGTGTGTTCATTCATGCGACTATTGCTTCATGGATTCAGAAAAAGTGCTGGAACGAGGCGAGATGTTCGATTTGCTCGTCGACCGCACGGACAAACTGCACCGCAACTCGGTCAAGTTTGGTCACTCGGCGACGAACTTGCGCAAGACCGTGTGGCGACGCAATGTGAAGCTCTGGGCGCTGCTCGTGTTCGTTGGACTGGTGCGTTAAAGTGGAAGCCTGCTTTTTTGTGGCCGTGTGATATGGTCGCTCGTTTATGCTGACGCTTGTTCTCGTGTTGTTGTACAGTTTGTGATTTATTTAGTCATCTCCATGGCTTGCGGCTTTGATTTCAGCGGCTGCGGTCACAGGGGCGAGTAGATTTCTGGAGCTTGCCTGAGCATGTTTTTGATCTCCACGAATTCGTAACTGATAGGTTTGAAACCTTAGGATGAACTCGTCGTGTATCTTGATTGGCAGCGAACCAAACGAATACGACGTTGTGGCATCATGACGACATGGTGGCTGGAACGTAGTCGGTCCTATATTTTCTAACATTCTATTCCCCTTCTATGTAGCTAGCTATCTATCAATTCAGCCATCGTCTAATCCTCTCTTATTAATCCCCTTCCGCACGTAAAGTCCCCCAACATTTCCCTACACACGCTTTACGACGCATAGTCAAGCGCGCGATCGAAGTGGCTGTCAGATGTCGAGCGCACCGCCTCGTTCCAGTGGTTGACCGAGTTGGCGTGGAAAGCCTCGGTCACGACCTTGTAGATCTCTTCGTAGCGGCCGAGGAAGTGCACCATCGCGAACTGGCAGCCCGTGAACGCAAGCGCTTCCTGCGCGACTTGCGTGTGTGGACTCTGCACGGACTGCGCAAGTCGCGTGAAGAGCTGCACGTGCAGCTTGCCCGTGTCGTCGAGCGAGTGCAGCGGCGGGCTGGACATGACCACGCGCGCGATCATGCGGATCGCGACCACTTCCTGCGACGGGTACTTGCGCGGCCAGTTGGCGAGCAGACGGCGCAGCAGCGCGGCCGTCACCTCGGGAAGGTACGACACGAATTGACCGGCGCAGCTGATGAGCTCTTCGTCGTCCGAACCGGCGGGGTCCAGCCAGTGCGCTCGCCACAGCGAGATCAGGCTCAGCATGTAGTTGCGCAGAATCTCATCGGTCTCAGCCTGACTGAGTGTGGCTCCGCTACCGCCATTTGAGAACCCGTTCAAGCTCTCCCCGACGTGCTCGATCGCGTACCGCAGCAGCTCCGTGAACCCGTGACCGTGGTCGTTCTTGTTGTCCACGATCGCCTGCGACTTCTCGATCGACAGCGCGTGCGCTTTCCGCAGCAGCGCGGTGACATACTGGAGGCGCAGCGCCGTCGCGTCGGCGAGTGCGCGCGCAATGTGCAATCGCTTGCTCGGAAAGTTCTTGTGGATCGCGCGCAAGATGTCGATACGCGCGCTCGCGGTGCGGAAATCCTCAAAGCGCATGTCGGTCACCAAAGTGTGCACAAGCGCAGGCGTGATGAACCGGTCGACGGCTTCTTGCTGAGTCTCGTTGCCGCGCTGCGTGAACAGCCGGATCGAGCCGCCCAGCACGTTGTCCTTGAAGAGCGACGCCGCGAGTCCGCGCTTGACAAACTCCTCGTTCGGCTCGTCATCGTTGTCTGTGCCCGTGTCGTCTCCGAACGCGCTGTACCCGCGCGTGCGATTCTCGTTCGGTGTCTTCTTTGTGAAAAGCGTCTCGAAGATCGTGTCGATCACCACATCGCGACTCACTCTGTTTTCAACAACAACAAGGAAAAGAAAAGCAATACGCTTTTGTTAGCAGCTACAGCAACAGCTGATACATTCAAGCCAAAATCCAGCTATGGAAGACAACAGAAACGTACTTTTTCGGAATGCGCTTTTGCTGTGAGAAGAGCGTCAGTCGGTCTGGGAATGCGCTCGAGGCGGCGCCGGTGCCCTGGTCTTCAGGGTACACTTCGTCGTCGCTGCCGTAGTCCGAGTCCGAGCCTGCGCTGTCACTACGCGGTCGTTGCTGGAAAGCAGAGGAAGCGTCGTCAACTGCCGCTGATGACGCCGACGTGTCGTCTGTGAGTCTTGACTTTAGCGAAAGCGAGCGGGGGCCTGCTGTAGACGCGCCTGACCCGGCATTGCTCTGTCGCGTCACTCGTCCCTGTATCCCGCCTGGTGCAGACGACTTCGTGAAACCCATGGCACCAATACGCTGCCGCCGAGGGCGTCGCTCAATGTTCGGACGTCCAATCGTGGTGGTCTTCTCTTGCGCGTCCGAGGCGGCAGCAAGCGAGCGGAGCGAAGGCGCTTCAGTCGTTTGCGTGCGTCGCGGTGGCGGCGGTGTTCGCTTGGCCGAGCCGAATGCTGTCCCCGTCTCCATCAGATTGCTCTTCGATGCGCCAGGCGTTCCAGAAGCTCTTTCGGTCACGAACACGAGTGATCGACCTTGAAGCAGCGGAGCTCCAGCACCCGAAGCGGACGTAGACGTAGCATGTGACGATGCACTGCCCGCTCTCGCATTGTTACTCACGGACAATGATGGCGCTGCACTTCCAGCACTAACAAACGGCTTGCCGGGCACGAAAGCAGGTGCAGTGAACGACAGGTTGCTGAACTTGTGTTCCAGATCCTCGTCGTCGTCCATGCTGCGGTCACGTGCGCGGCGCTCGCGGGCTGCGCGCAGCTTCGTCGGTCGTTTGCGAGCCGCAGCGCCATTCACGCCACCTGTGGCCGCTGGTGCTGATGCAGTGCTACTGCTGGTAGACCCAGTTACACCAGCAGACCCTGTACGCTTGACCGCCACCTTTGGCTTTGCTTTCGCCTTGTCGCCTGTCTTGACGACGCCGCTGGCACTGCTGCTCGCCCCGGTGTCTCTGGGCTTCCTGTACATGGTCTCTCTCTCTCTCTCTCTCTCTCTCTCTCGTGCGCGCGCGCGCACTTTTTCACAGAGCTCTTAGGAAATGAGCGGAGGAGACTGCTTGGACGCAGAGGCTGTAGATGATGATGAACTTTGTGACGCGGTGTCTGCTGTGGTGGTTATGGCAGCCACCACAAATGCCGCCGAATATTCGGCGCTTGTGGACAGTTGCTCGCCATCGACTACTAATTCAGAATTTACAGTCGTACTTCAACGAACAGATACAGTAAGTTGCGCATACAGATCAGTGCAAATCGTACTTTAGGGAATGTAACAGTAGTACCTGTGGATGCTTTGGGCTGGCCCATTCTTGCCACATTGCCCTGGCCTATTTTTTTCGTCTCACACAATTAAGCCCGCCAAATCAATGGATGCGGCATCTTTTCTTTTAGCCTGCCTGTTGTCCCCCCTTCACACACAAATTTTAATTTGCACCCCGCCATTCTGGTCTTCACGTCCTCCACCCACTTCATGCCTCAGCCACCTCGACCTCTCAGCTCTCCGCACGTGTACGATGTGGCCGACTGCGGCGACTACAGCTTCGCTGCTATTGCCGCAGTCGTTACATCCGAGGTGGAGACGATCACGTGGTGCATGAGGGTGGGCTCCTCCCAGCCCGGCAAGCGTACTTAAAGTACGATGGGCTGATGCGACTCGCCATCACCGGTCGGCGTCGCCACTGAAGGTGCGAGTAGCGCTTGTCGAAAGGAGCGCGGCATCCGTGACGGCTCCTTATTCGCCCAGTCGCACCTCCGATTAACGACTTTAGCCCTCTTTCTCTTTTTCTGGGCTCAGCAACACACAGTGAGGAGAGGCATTGAGGACCTAGAAGTGGACTCAAAGACGGCCGTTGAGTGGTTCTCACTTCGCCGCAAGATCTGCTCGACAGAGCTCCAGTCAATCGACAGGAAGGTGTGCTATTTAGTTTAGCTCATTTTCCTAGTATACGATTCCCTATATTATGATATCTATATAAACATTGGACGATATTCACGATCTCTTGTTTCTCATATTCCCTATTTTATGTCGGCGGTGTCGGACACATTGTTGAAATTGACGAAAAGAACATTCGAAAGAAACCCAAGAATGGCATTGGCACCTGACACCCGAATGCTGGTTGTTCGAGCCACTGTGCGCTGGTTGGGGAAGATTGTCGGACAAGATCGCACGAAGCCGACCTTTTCTGCCATTATCCGAGAGTTCATTCGACCTGGATATGCAGTGTATAAAATGTGGCGCCTATAAATGATTTCATAACGACATGCCAACATCTGAGTTCATTTATTTTACGTTGTCAAATCTTCGATGTCCGACTGAACACAATCCGATTTTATTTCAAAAGCAAAGCAGATCCTCGCGTGCGGCAGATTCTGTGTTATTGTGCAGAACTGCTTAGTTTTAATTTCGTTCTTCACACGCTCTCATTCATTGAGAGCGTCACAAAAGAAAATCCATGCCTCCTTGCGCCTAAATCTGGTCACGACGCTGTAAACGTTTGATGGCTTTCAAAGAACGACATCGTACGCGTGATTAACAAAAGTTTTAATTCGTTTTGTTTTGAAAGTTGGGATATATTATAATGAATCTGTGTCAGCAGTATGGCATTCAGTGCACGATTAGCAAGCAAAGACCAGTGCATTAGTGCTCGTCACGGTGGGAGACCCTACAGGCGTGGCGCCTGTCTTTGGAAATTTCTGGACCAAGCTAGAGTTTCGCAATTGATTGTGGGAGAAATGAACATGAACATGCTTGAGGTAGAACCAATCAGAACAATACAAAAGGTAATTGTGATATACCGTATGCGT
>JAADVN010000562.1:0-16266 GCA_023335535.1 Globisporangium spinosum | reverse complement strand
TTTTTGTGCACACGACGATGCTCTCGACACTCGGCGAGATCGTGATGCTCTCGAACGCGACGTCGCCCACCGAGACATTGCGCACCAGCGCGAGCGGATCTTTTGGGTCGTCCTTCACAGCCACCAGTTATCAAGATCAGCATATATGAAGAGCCACTCGCGAGATGCAAAAGCGTAGCGCATGAAAACGTACCGAGGTCTCGTAGATGCTGAAGAACCTAGCGGCCCCTCCGAGCACAAAGCCCTTGGCGTGCGCTGTGATGCACTCCATTCGCACGAACGAGAGGTGATGGCACCGGTACGAGTGCACCAGGTCGACGCTCGCGTAGTCGGCTGTGGAGCGGAAGCAGAGCAGCAACCCTTTCTCCGAAAGCGCGACCATGTGCTCCTTCATTCACGCGTGGTCCACAAAGTGCTCCTGTTCGCGCAGCTGCGGGAGAAAGTTGCCGATCTTGAACTCGTTGTTCGTCCTGATCCAGTACTTGAGTACCGTCGGCCCCGAGACCGAGACGTAGCTCGGGTTATTCGGGTTGATGTGGATGCGCGCGCCGCGGCTCGGACACTTGCAGGACGCGATGAGCTTCGCGATGCTCACTTTCCAGTACGTCACGTTGTGCGTTGGCGCGTCTTCCAGGAGCGCGAGGAACTTGTTGCATGCCGAGAAGCTGCACGATACGATGTTGCTGTTGTGTGACAGCGGGATGCTGCGCACGCGGCTGCGCGACGCCGTCTTGTAGATGCAGAGCACGTGCTGCTGGTGCTGCTTGTGCTGCTTGTGCAAGTGCGGCGCGATCGCCAGCGAAGTCGGCGGGGTACTCTTGGCTGGCGAGGAGGAGATAGCAGCTAGTCCAGGTCCTGCTCCTCCTTGCTGAAGAGGAGGAGACGACGCGTTGTTGTGGTGGATCTCGGCGACCGCGATGAACTCGCGGTTGGGGGGAAATGTGGAAGCACTACACGGCCTTGACGCCCTTCGCGTGGTGGAAAAACTCCATCGAGTTCGTTTCCGTGTTGAAAATGACCACATGGTGTGCCGCTGAGTACACCACGAGCAACTCGCCCAGGAAATCGACCAGGTTACATCCGCATGGCCGGAACCCGAGTACGTACCTGGATTCACACAGACATACACAATTTCAACAGCGTTAGAATAAAATTGGGAGTCTTTCGTGTGGAAACGTGTCACGCTAGGGAACTGTCGACTTGCACTTGTTCGAGCTGGAGATTGGCCTCTTTTTCGGCTGTCTCTTCTTGACCGCCAGAATGTCGTGACTGGTAACTTCGTCTCCCAGCTTGGCCACTCGATTGATTGCCTCAAGCACCGACACCGACGACGAGGTACCACAGAGGAGCCCACCATTTTCCACGGAAAGCCAGGAGGTCAAGACTGTTGCTGAACCCATCGAGCAGCCAACAACCGCTTCTGAAAGCGCTGAGGGATCACCACGCAAGGATGACAGCGCCAACGAAGAAGACAAATTTGACTTTCTCTCCAACGACAAATCTGTATTTGACGACGATCCGGTCGCAAGTGACGGCACCTTCAGCGCTGCACCAGCATTGGATTTCCTGGACGATGATGAGCTGAAGTCTGTGTCGCTTTCACACTCACCAATCCCAGTTTCAGCATATTCGCCAAAGATAGCAACGTACTCTGTCACGACAGATATCACGGAAGACATCCAGAGCCACGAAGACACCTCTGACTTGTTCTCCGAAGATGAAGCAGTGGAAGCAGCAACTGGAAGTGTTGAACACATTGAACCAGAGGTACACAAAGACATCACGGACCTCTTCTCCGAGGATGATACGGTGGACGTGACAATTGGTGGTGCTGATCAGGCTGAGCAAGAGGTTCACGAAGACACGCCGACGAATGATTTCGATCCTTCAGAGACAGCAGCACTCGATGACGAGTCTGATGGCGCGTGGTTGGCGACAGAATCCACTGCTCTGGATGATCTTAACACAGATACTGGCGACGGAGAAACTGCTGCAGCTGCTGATGCCTCGGACGACATTTCCAGGAAGAAGAAGTGCAGCAGGAGTACATCGAAGAGCCCAAAGTGGTTGAGGCGTACGACACCACTGAAGTGATACCAACAGTCGTCTCCGATGATCTCGTTGACGACGACTTTGGAGCTCGCGAAGACGAAGAGCTGTTCGCTGAACCCATACACGACGACCTTGAGAACCAGGAGTTTGATAATGATGCCGTCGAAAACGCTGATGCCGGAATCTCAGCTGACCAACCGGAGGAAGAGAACCCGCTGTTTGAAGCCGAAGACGCCGACGACGAAGAAGCCGAGATGTTTGGCGACTGGGAGAAGGGCTTTGATCTAAACACGAATCATTACTTCTGGTTCAACCACGAGACTGAAGAGAGCGCGTGGACACCGCCGGAGGGCTGGCCGTTCGAAGTGGACACGTCGTTCGAACCTGACGGAGAGAGTACTGCATCGAAGGCGAAAAAGTGGAGGGAGAAGCTCAAGTCTAGGGCGAAGGCGAGTACGCGCCTGATGAAGCTGCCGTTGCTGACGCTGACGCTGGATACGAAGACGAGTTAGTTCACGAGACAACGGAGGATGACCAAGATGCGCAGTGGGAGTGCGAGGGTGAGCATAATGCAATTGGATCGCCTCAAAAGCCGCTTTCCGAGGTTGACGACGATTTGTTTTCTGATCAGGACTTACCGACCTTTTAGCCAGCTGCTTGCCTCCTGTCTCTCATGAATACTGAGAAAAAAGGTAAAGAGCTCAAGCTACACGTACGTGTACCATGTACACTTTTACCTGCAACGTACAATACAACACTACATCGATTTGTATCGCCGAATGTCGATATCTGGGACCTTCGCAGCTCCGTTGTTACACTTGGTCATCGCGGTCTGCTGGTGACTGGGCTGGGCGTTGACCATTCGCTGCTGCTTGTCGGCGATTGCCAATCATGCACTTCTCTAAATGAGGGGCGTATCGAGATGCATGAACCTGTAAAACGCGCGACAAAGATGAGCGGTATAGGATGGAAATGCCCTGGGTGGATTCTTATTCGTAACTCACAGCTCTTCAACATACCAGTCGTTTGCAGCGCGAGCACATGACATCGAGGCTTTGCGACTCGACCGCTGGCAAGCTCTCTGAGTAATACAGTAGGACGCGTTACAAAGCGACACTAGGTGCATACTACTCATGCATCCATGTAAAATTGCGCGTATCCATGGAGGATACACACTATTCACGCACCGCTTCGTTCGATCGGCGTCACGTCGTACAGCTCGTCCAACTCCATGCCGTCGACCTTGACTTGCTGGTGCATCTAGCGTCACACGAACCACAGCAATATCAACATGTGTCAGACGCAGTGCATCGCAAGCAGCTTCACCTGTCAGTGGTGCTGAATACGCATTGTGGCCTGCACCTCAAAGCAGAGATCGATCGCGACTTCATCCAGCAGGAACTGCCATATTCGCTCCTCCATCGTTCCCTGAATTTGGCGCGCGATGAAATGGGAATGCAAAACAAAACAAAAATCGGACAAATGTTTGAAATAGTGTGGCACAACCTAAAGTAAACCTCACTAAACCTTAAGTTAGGGACAAAGTTGTCACTGGGAGAGAGGACTCAACACACCAAAAAGGCAAAGTGACACAGTGCAGCAAAGCAGGAAGCACAACCAGCAAGCGCCGAGATGATCGAAGTGATCCTGAACGACCGCTTAGGCAAGAAGATCCGCGTCAAGTGCAACGAGGACGACACGGTGGGCGACCTGAAGAAGCTCGTGGCTGCGCAGGTCGGCACACGTCCCGAGAAGATCCGCATCCAGAAGTGGTACACGATCTACAAGGACCACATCACACTCGAGGACTACGAGATCCACGACGGCATGGGCTTGGAGCTCTACTACACCTAAGTTACGCGGCGCAAGCGAGGCTACAGCGGCGTACGTGGCGGCTATGTATACGTAAGATCATCTATACACTCAATTTATCCTCGTGGTGGTGCTTGCTGGTGGTGATGGCGTGGTGTGCCTTGTTATGTTATTTTGTTGTTGCTTATGTGTGGTTGGCTCCTGTCGCTCGCTCAAAAGGTATCATAAGAGAGGTGCTGCATGTTTGTTGTCATCGAGATGCGCATTCGAGCATACCCTGCAAACACTTTGCGCGTTCGCACGCTCTGTGTTGTCCCATGTTCGTGCTTCCTCTTACGTGCGCTGCTGTGCTTCTTTTACGCTGTTTTTGCCGCGTGCCGATAGCAGCAAGAAAGCGCTCTTGAGCGAGCGTGCACATTATCGGCTATTTCGTTCTCAGAGTGTGTCAAGTCGCGAACCCGATGGTGTGAATTAATTCCAGCCTCTCGGTGGTGCTGCGCAGCAGGTGCTTGACGATTCGGAAGTTCTCAAGCAATTGAAAGATTATATATCATCCCAGACAGACAGCACAAGCACAAGCACAAGCAATTGTGTGAGCACCTGACTTTTGACACAACAAGTGTTCAGATGCTTCCTCATAGTGCCGTGCTGCCGGTTACAACTGCAGTTGCTTGTTTGGTGCGAGTGAGTGAGTGAAGAAGAGATGATGGACCTGGGTCCAGCGCTTAACTCAAGCAGAAAGGTACGGCAAAGCCAGCAACGCGCTTTCATATTCAACACCGTACACAGGTCCAATATCGCATTGGCGCTGCTCCCTTCTCGGTGCACCCATTTGGGTACCAACTGCGAGCGAAAACGATTCGGCAGTTGTTGAAGTTGATGCGAAGACGAGAGTATCGACAATCAAGACTACAGATAGTCAGAGAGGTGCTGTGTCACGCCTACATCCACAGCTTTGCCCGGCTTATAACGCTTACACATCACTCTATATTAGAGCCGTAACATGACACACAGCGGCTGTCCTCGATGAAACGCAGAATGCACTCATGAGTTCACTCCATTTTCCACCGACGATACAGTTCCGACAGCTCAGAGGCACAGTGTGTCAAATAGATCTCCATTTTCGATTTCTTTATTAATTTCCACCACTCCTGGTCCGTCGCATGATTTATTTCAGCGAATGGAATCGCTCTATTCTGCACCGGATGTCTTCAACGACACATGATCGACAGTACGCCCACCCACCCAGGAGGAGTGATGGTCCCAGAGGGTTTTTTCGCAGTGGCAAGCGAGAACGCGAACGGACAAAGCGGCGAAGAGCACAGCAAGTGAGCGAGAGCGCCAGCAAGTGGCCCGACTGCCCAAAGCGCGAGCAAAGTGTAAAGTGCCCGGCGGCGCCTGATTTATAGGTCACACCCACGCGAGTCCAGCACGTCCGTCCGACGGTCAGCCAGTCCAGTCCGCCCAGCGCAGGTGAGTGTGGGTGGATGTATCTATCTTGGCTCGGTATTTCTCCAGTGGCTCACTTCTCTCGCGACGCGCGCGCGTGTTTTGTTGCAGATCCCAGGATTCCACGCACTACGCGGTGCATGCCCCCGCCCACGACACTCTCGTCTTGACTTCCGCGTTGGGTTGATCGACTGCTCGAGTATGGACACGACGCAGATCCCGCACACGTTCGTGCGGACCGTCAAGGCGCAGGATCTCTGTTTCAACCAGGTGGACGATGTGCTCGAGAACATCAAGCAAAACAGCGCGCCGACGTGGGTGATCCTCGCATTCGCGGTTCGTACATTCCTGCTGTTTGGATCTGTTGTAGTCTCGCTTGTGGATGCAGATGCTGGTGCAGATGCTGGCGTGTCGTCATGCACGCGTGGTTGTGTACCCTTTCGCTAATTACTGTCGGCATATTGGATCTTTTTCTTTTTTTCTCTCTATGCGGTTTGTAGGATCCCCGCGAGAGCAGGAACACGATGAAGCCGATTGCGACGGGGAACGACAACCTCTCGGACCAGTCCAAGTGGCCGCCCGAGCTTTTCGCCCCGAACTCGCTGTGCTACGGGCTGGTGCGGGTAGACTTTGATGACGATAACACGTTCCCGCCGAGCTTTGTATCGTTTTGCTGGAAAGGACGCAGCTTGCCGATTTATCTGCGCACGAAATACACCGAGTTCAACCATGTGATACGGGTACGAGCGTGAAATCTTGTGTATCGTGGGCCGCTGTGTCTAATTGCTAACATTCACTTTTTTATTGGCTGCGTGTTTGTGCAGAAACACTTGGGAGCGATCACTCACGTGACGTTGCAGGATCCCGAGGAGCTCATGTAAGCGATTGTACGAATATCATGTTCATGTGCACGTTGCATGCGTTATTAACTTGCGAGTGCTGTATTTTGTTCTTTTCTGCGCTGCTCAGTGAGGGGAGCGTGTTGCGGCAGCCATCGCATCGACGACCGCGCTGCTCGTCGCGACGAAACATCTCGAATGAAATCGAATTCGCAGCGGAAGTTGCGCAGACGGTTCAGGATATCCGATCGGACCGCGCGCCGTTCAACTGGGTCGTCTGCGGCTACGAGACGCTGGAGAACGAAAAGTCCAAGCAGAAGCTCGTTGTCGTCGAGAAGGGCATGGTACGTAGCAGTTCTCTGTATTATCACGTACTAGTCGATTGCATTCTCACAAGCGCTTGTGCATTGTTTGCATTGACATTGTAGAGCGGTCTGTATGCGCTGAAGGGCATTGGTGGCATCACGTCCGTCCTGCAAGAAGGCAGTACGATGTACATTTACCTCCGCGTGGACCTCCCTCTCCATCGCGGCACCGACCGCTTGGTGTCGAAGTACGTGTTGGTGACGTGGCAAGGCAGTGAATTTGGCTCGAGCGGCTTCAACTCCGATGATGAAGCGGATTTGTGGAACACGCCGCTGTCGAGTCCGTACCACGACGCCCCGCCGAGCTCGAATTCTCGCGATTCGTTCAACTCGTCGAGCTCAAAGATCCAACGCGCGCTCACAGCACATGTGCTCAGCACGGAAATTTCCCGCGTGTTCCCGCACCACGTATGTATTTTCGCGATTTTACTATTGCGAAAGACTTTGTTTGGGTCGGTATGAAAATGACTAACTATGAGTTTATTTGTTTCCCCAGGTGCATTTCTTTGCGAGCAGTCTGTCCGAGATCTCGGAAGAATCGATCCGAGACCGCGTGCGGCGCTCGGTGGACAACGACTGCATGCTGCTTCGTGTGGTGTGCATTCAAGCGTCTGGAGACTCCCAGCCGCCAGTTTGTCTCGAAGTGCCGTTCGATGCGAATGTCGCGCTGCTACGGAAAGAGATCGCAGCGAACATCGGCATTCCCGAGAGCCGTCAGCGGATCGTGTGGATTCGCCAGATGGATGAGTTTAAAAATGGTATGTGCTGTTGCTTTGCTTGCCTGGGTTTGTTCCTAAATATGACATGGATATGGATGTGAAAACTGAACCGAAAATTTGCGTGCATGGTGATGAATGGATGTATGGATGGATGAATAGAAGCACGACAGAACTCAAAGGCGATTATGCTGGAAGACGACAATGCTGCGCTTCGGAGCGGCATCGGACTCGGTCATGGTGACAAAATCCATGTCGACGACAAGGACTATGGAGAAAACTCGGTCTTGGCAAAGCTCTACGACCAGATTAACTCGGGCACTGCTGCGGTGAGTCTTTCTGCTGAACGACGACACGAAGTCCAGCGAGGCGTGGAAGCCCGCGAAGCAGAATTGCAAAAGATCCTCTCTGTCACGAACTATCTGATTCGCCGCAAAGCGAGTCGAGATATGCGTCCAGTGCCTCCGTTGCTGGACATCATCGCGGCTGCGAATGCTCGGAATAACAGAGCAGAGCAGGCGCCGGTTGTTGCAGCACCTGCAACAGTAGAGAAAGAGCCCGAAGCGCCACCGCTCTCTGCCAGAACCATTTCTGCGGCGTTGGCGGCGGAAGATCAAGAAGTGTCGACACTAGAGGAGCAGGCGCGCGTCCTTGAATCACAGAACCAATATTTGGAGATCCCGTACGAAAGCATTCGCATACTGGGAGGCAAAGAGAACGAGCTCGGGTGTGGAAAGTGCGCGACCGTGTATCGCGGTGTGTGGATGAGTCGAAATGGTGCTGCTGAGGTGAGAAAAAGATAAACCAGTTTCGGGTTTTGATGTTGTTATTGAAGGGATTCAACCCGCTCATCCTGCTTTCCTTTGGCAAATGTTTGTATAGGTTGCCGTAAAATCATTCCGCTACGTCCGCCTCACTGACAAGATCTTGGGCGATTATACACAAGAAGTTGCCATGCTGCGAAAGCTCAAGCATCCAAACATTGTGCTGTTTATCGGAGCATGCA
This sequence comes from Globisporangium spinosum, assembly GCA_023335535.1. Lineage (NCBI taxonomy): Eukaryota > Oomycota > Peronosporomycetes > Pythiales > Pythiaceae > Globisporangium > Globisporangium spinosum. Next base: position 8,027 of record JAADVN010000562.1, on the reverse strand, counting down.
CGAACCCGAAACTGCTGATACTGACGGAGTACTGCTCGAGAAAGAGGTACGAAAGCGACAGTATCGTGAACTTGGTCGCTGATGCGTGTTTAGTGCTAACATATGTGGCTTTTATTATGGTGTGTAGTTTGTACGAAGTCATCCACAGCAACAACTTTGAAACAATTCCGTGGAAGGTACGAAAGATCTCATGAAGTTGAGCCGATGCTACTCAAGGCCCCGTTCCTCACTGTGACTCTTTCTTGTCCTTTGTCGTCCTCAGTTCAAAGTGCGAATGATGTTGGACGCAGCAAGAGGCATCCAGTATCTCCATTCGAAGCGCATCATTCACCGCGACATCAAGGTAAAGGACCAAATTTCCAAGAATCTTTCATTGGAGGTTGTTGTTAGAGCTAATACTGACCCCTACTTTGTTGTTCTCTGTTTTTTTGTGTGATCCCATCCATAGTCCCACAATTTCTTGGTCGATGACGACTGGCGCGTGAAAGTGGCGGACTTTGGCATCAGCAAGGTCCTGGACAACGACACAGCATTCACGCAGTGCGGCACGACCGGATGGTGCGTTCTGTTGATTGCAACTTGCAACTTGTGTATCTGGTAACACTAACTTTTTGAAATTGTGCTGCTTGACACCATGGAAACGGAAACAGGGTCGCACCTGAAGTGTTGCTGGATGAAGACCTGGGCTATACCTTCAAGGCCGACAACTGGAGGTGCGTTTCTGGCATTCTGTTTGATACGCGTGTCATTTGTTATGGTGCTAATGGTTTCTGCTCTTGCTTGACTTCAGTTTCGCGGTGGTGATGTGGGAGATGATCGCGGAGGAGAACCAGAACCCGTTCATCGGTATGGCGCCGATCAAATTCTACAACCAGACGATCCACTCGGGCATCCGCCCGCCTATCCCCGAGGGCGTGGACCCCGAGTACGTGGAGCTGATAACGGAGTGCTGGAGGTCCAATGCGGAGGACCGCCCGGCGTTCGACCACATTGTCGGCCGGCTCGAGCACATCCTGGAGAGCCTCGGCGCGAGCATCGAGCTGCCGCCAGCGTTCCAAGGCGGCTACCACCAGCAGCAGGGCATCACGACACTGACAGCAGCGTAAATAACTGGTAAGCTCGCCCCTAAGGAAGGAAAAGCGCATGGCATGTTGTTGTTGTGCATTAAGTGGAGTCTACCGCAAGCCAATCAAGCACGAAGCTGAGTTGCGATTGTTATTGTGTGTGTCGTGTTGCGTCGTTGGTGAGTCTGTGCTTTCAACGCACATCGTTTTGATGCATTAATGGCTCCTTTAACAACCTTTTCAAAACGATCAGCGGATTGATCATCGATTTAGAGAGGTCGTTTAGCAACGATTTGGCCATCGTCAGTCACCGTGACAGTGGTGGTGGTCATATTTAGACGTTGTATGCTCACGAAGTGGCCATCTTCGAGGAGCTGCACAATGAGCTTGGCGCTGAGCGCATCGATCGGGGGGCTCACGAAGGAGATCCTCGCGCTCTTTGGCTGCCTCTGCCTCGTGTTCAACGTGCTGTTACCCACAGCTACGTTCGTGCTGCAGCTCGTCGTCCACGACGCGCCAGAGCAGTTCGCCAGGTGGAAGACGCACCGCGCGCAGCAGCGTGAGCTGCACAGGATCGAGAGAAAGATTGAGCTGCTCAAGAAGCGCCTCCAGTGCGAAAACGTGAGTGAGAGTAGCTTGTGGGCTTGCCTGTGCATGCAGTGATGTGCACATATTGTTCGCTTGCTTTGCGGGTTCCTCCGCTTACAACATGTATGTGTGGTGTGCGTCGACCTGCTTTCTGCGGATCGCGTAGGTTGATGAAATGGTGTCTCGAGACAAGCTGCGTGACATCAGCGAAAGCGTAGCAGCGACTCAACAGCAGCAGCAGCGAAAGGAGAAGGCAACCAGTGAGTCATCAAGTGCTTCGTCAAGAAAATCGACGATTGAGAATGAGACCAAGCCGTCAGTTCGTCGGCGGCAGACTGCGGACGTGAAGCGATCGCGTTCTTCTGCGCAAGAGCGGATAAAGCCAAGCGAAGGCGAGTCCGCAAAGCCGGTCCAGTCCCAGCATCGCCATCGCCTGAGTATTTATTCGACCGTGAAGAAGCCACCGCGTCCCAAAGACCAGGCAACAGGCAACAGGAATGGAAGACTGATGACTTGATTGCATTCAAACTGTGGTGCAATGCATCTGATCGGCTATAGTGCTTTGAAGGACGTTTGAAAATAGCCCCTCGACTTGGAGAAGACACGAACTTGTGCAATCGATGTGATGCAGACAAGTCATCCTGCTGACTAGTGACCATGAGAGTCGGCGACACACTTGCGTACGAGCGTCATGAAGCTCAGACGACGAGCGATCTTGTTCTCACGAATGGAGGCACCAACGCAAATGGCAAGCGCGCTTTCTAGGCAATCCGCTACAGGTAGACAAAGACGATTGCCTGCGGCATTAATGAAGGGCCGTGCAAGATCGAGTGACGAGCAGTAAGAGATCCATCACCTCACAAGTGCACTTGAGTATAGCGCTTTCTCGGCACTTTTTTTTGAGAATTGATTGGTGCGTGTGTATGAGAGCGCGAAATTGTCGCCACAACGCAGGGACACAGCTCAGCTGCAAGATGGATCCACTTCCCGTTCTCTCCCTCGCCCAATCAACTCTCAGATGTCAGCAAGTTGTTCATATGCACTCGTGCAGCATGGATACGTGCGTCTCGCACACTGTGGGATGACCTTCATCATCAGTCATTCTCTCCAAAGAAACAAGACCTCTCTCATCTGGTTATTATACGCGAGAAAGTGCAGCAACGCCACCAAGTAGATTGATTTCACGCGCACTCCAACATCATCCCATTGATCACTCCCAAGACCTCCCTGTACTCAGAGCGAGTACTCTCTCATTCATATTTGAATTGAGCTAGCACCCCACAGAAGGCATCGTATCGACCATTCACAATCCGAGACCAGCAGCGAGCATGAGTGGCTCCTCCGTCTTCTCCCCATGCACGCGTCCATGTGCGTCGCTATCATCACGCTCCTCGCGACTGCAGTCTCCAGTGAGCCAATACAGCTCCAGCAACAGCGATTCAACTACTCGTCCTGCTGCAATGGCAGCAACTTCGATTCGCTGCACTCGAGTCTGAACGGCACGCGCTGCTTCAACGCGCGCCAGGAGTTCGTCGGCGTGACCGACTGGTTCCTCACGGGCGAGCTCGTCTACAGCCAGTTCCGCAACATGGACTCGCGGCCGTTCCAGTGCAAAGTCAAACTCATGGCGGACCCAGCCGAGTCCTGGAGCAGCTCCGAGTACGGCTGGTACACGATCAAGAGCGCGTGGACCGAGTGGCCCGTGACGCTGCTCGACTGGCCCGGCGCAGCCAACTGGATCGACTCGGGCGTCGTGCTCCTGAGCGCGTGCGATCGACTTTGTCAAGTTTGCGCTCGTGGGCCAGCTCTCGGGCGTGCGCAACGTCATAGTCGCGTGCAACAGCGGTGCGTCGAGCGGTACGCTCGGTGCCACGGCCATGTCGCTCGGCAAGGGCTACTGGGAGCACCTGGGTACGCTCGGCATCCCATGGGAGAACTGCGGACCGGACGGCATGGGCGTGCGCGCCAAGCAGCCCAACGACTTCAGCTTCCACTTCACGCCCTGGGCCATGTCGGGCGACTGGGACCGCTTCTGGAAGGGTCGTGCTCGAGCCTGTGCGCACCACGGTCACGAGCATCAACACCTCGTGCTCCACGAGCAACAGCGGCGGGCCGACGATCGGATTGCCAAAAGGAAGATGCACGACTGAAGAAGAGTGAGCGAAACAGGAATGCGACGACGAGTGAGGTGTCACAAGCGACCTACAAAAACTAATATAAATGCGGCTACTAACATACTGCTCGGCTTGGTTGAAGGTGTGTCGTTCATTTTTGGATTTGAGGAGTGGAAAATGGACGGCGGCGCGGAAGCTGTGTTGCTCCTTGTGTGCGGACTGCCCGGCGCTGGAAAGACCACGCTGGCGCGCAGAGTAGAGCGCGAAGCTGCGACTGGCAGCTGGAGCTTGCAGCGTCTCTCCTTTGACGAGCTCTTCCGTGCTTGTGCAGATGCCAAGGCAGACGAGTTCGACCCCGTCGCGTGGAAGCGATGCCAGCGAGAGATGGCGGAGCGCGTGCGGATGTGGCGGGCATCGCAGGCTCAGGTCCAGAGTTCGAGTGGAAACAGAAAGCGCCTGGTGCTGCTTGTGGATGACAACTTCCAGTACCGAAGCCTTCGCAAACGCTTTGCGCATCTCGCTACCGAAGGTACGATTTTGTGTTATTTGTTGCTCGCTCATCGTTTATCGAACTGTTGACATTGGACTGATCGAGGATGCTGCTTGATATCTAGTCGACTGCGGTTTTGGGATTCTACACGCAAACACACCGCTGGAGATATGCCGAAGCAGAAATGCAGTTCGCACAGGGGTAGAGCGCGTTCCGGATGCCGTCTTTGAGCGGATGGCGAATGCGTTTGAAGCCCCCGATAGCAAGCAGCACCTTTTCGAGCGCAACACGATCACCCTATCGCTGAAAGACACCCAGGATGCCGCTGTCGCGTTTGTGAAAATAGCGGAATTGATGCGGAACGCGACGCAAATCCTACAAGAGAAGAGAGAACTTGCTGTGCTCAACGACAAGGAGACGCTCCAGAGAGTGAGTGGTGTTAAATATGTACAGCATACCATACCCAGCATGACTGACTGGTTCCTCTATTGGCGACTATCGCAATGTAGACTCAAGACCAAATGCGGACGCACAAAGATGTGGTGCATCGCGTGGACCTCCAGCTCCGCAAGTGGATCTCCTCGGTGCTTCAACAGCAACAGGAACAGCAGCAGGGCGACGCATTTCCTCCCAATGCGAAGAAGGCCAAGGCAGAGCTGGCGCAGCGCTTGAACCAGACTCGCAAAGCCTTCTTGGCGCAACTGAAGCCGCTAATCCGTGGCGACGAAACGTCAGGAGACACAGCGAGCAGCGAGGATGTGGATGCAGTCGTCGCAGTCCACGTTCAGTGCTTCAAGGACCAACACCAACCGTTGTGACATATGATGTGGCTGTGAAAGTCGATGAATGAAGGTCTATCTCGCGTCTCTTAAACGAGCTACGTCCGTTTCAATTGACTGTATCCAGGTCGTTGGTTACACCTGCGACTTGTTCTTGAAGGTGACGGCTCAGGATCTCTCTTTCTCTCTTCGTTCCCTTCTCTTTGTCGTGGTTCAGCTGGCAATTTGCTCTGGAGCGCGCACTCGTCTTCCCTTCCTTCCTTCCTCCCTGCCTCCATCCTATCCTGCCTCGGTGGACCCTTTTTACCAGTGCACCTAGAGCAAGTTCCAGTTCGTAGCTCTTTGCGTCTCTTCCAGCCATGACGCAAGACAGTGACAGCCACCCGATCGATATCCCCCCAGTCGAGGATGAGAGTGCAGTTCCAGACACTGCTGCTGCGCCACCTGGCCGGATGACGATGGTGCTGTCGTCACCCGCTCGGTGCGTGCATTCTCAGCATCTCGTGCCTCAAAGCGCTTGAAAATGCTTAGCATCATATTTGCGCTGCTTGGCGCTGTCGCTGTGGGCATTAGAGTCGCTTACCAGTACAATAAGGGAGGTGACGCTGTTACCACTGGAATCACTGGAGCTACTGAGATGGCTTCGCTGAGCGAAGGCGATCGTGCTGGTGGCAGTACTATTGCTATGCCGTCTTTCTTGGACATATCTACACCATCGTCGTTCTTCAGTGTCGCGTTCACAAATGGCGGCACCTCACAGTTCATCATCTCGAAGGAGCACTGGAACAAGTCGTTCATGGTGTACCCGACGATCGACAAGTACTCGGGTCCGCCGCACTCAGGGTGCGAGTGCGGCAGCGTGATGCTCGACACGCAGGATTACGTGTTCCACTTCGAGCTGTCCCTCGAGGGCGACGCGCTGCTCTTTGTGCCGGAGAGCCACCGCACGCGACCGAGCAGTGACAACGAGGACCTCAAGGACATATTTGGCAACAGTCAGTGGCCCGGGTACTACATGAAAGTGCCGATCAACCTCGAGACCGACGACGCGTACTACATCCAGTCCGACATCTTCCTCTTGAGCGGCTTCTTCGTCTTGAACGCGCTCTTCTCGGTGCTGTACACGGTCCTCCCGGGCGGCATCAAGTCGTTCCCGCGCAATTCGATCCTACGCGTCGAATACGAGCTCGACAACGGCATCGCGGTCATCTCGTATGCAATTGGGCTGCTTCCCGAGACAGTCATGGACCAGCGGATCGCCGACGACCGCGTGGGCTACTTCAGCACTCGGTACACTCTGTATGGCGCCAAGAGCGATGCGAATGCTTCCGCAAAGAACGTGAGTTCCGATACTACTGATGACGACGGCTTCCACTACATTGACCCGCAGATCACCGTGCTGAACCACCGACGCCTTGAGATCGATCCAAGGACTAAGAAGACTAAGGAGCCGATCACGTGCTGCATCGACTCGTCGGTGCCAAAGCGCTGGCGGAAAGCGTTTGCCGCCGGGGGTCGACACGTGGAAGCCGGCGTTCGAGGCGATCGGGTTCAAGGACGCGCTCCGAGCCGTGGTGCCGGACGACGAGGACTAGCCCGCAGACTACCGCTTGGGGGACCTCCGGTACAACAGCATCTCGGTCATGATCTCGGACCAGACGTACGCTCTCGGGCCGTCGGTGATTGACCCGCGCTCGGGCGAGACCCTGGACAGCGACATCATCTTTGCGTACGGCTTCTTCAATGAGGTGATGTCAGACTTTGACCAACACTCGCCGGTCGACCCACCATCTCCATCGTCCCCAGAGTCAAGCACGTCCAAGTCTGCACTGCGAGGTGACCGAGGTTCGTCTGCGACAAGCTACGGCCACTTGCGCCAGCGCGGACTCAGTCAGCACCCGCACCACCGCGCTGACCGCATGCTGCTCGGCATGGTCACTGCTGCTCGGCATGGTCACGGGCAGCCACAAATACGTCTCCGAGGAGATCATCGGCGACCACTTCACGGATATCGTGATGCACGAAGTGGGCCACACGCTCGACCTGCGCCACAACTTTGCCAGCTCGACCACGTTCTCGCGCAAGGAGCTCAACGACGACAAGTTTGTCCCAAAGCACAGCCTCTCGAGCTCGATCATGGACTACGTGCCGGTCAACATCTTCTCGGACCTGAAAGCGGCCAAGGCGAAGACCCACGGGTTCTACGTGACGACCATCAGCGTGTACGACAAGGCCGCGATCGCCTACGGCTACGCGATGATTGGCGGCGAGAAACCCGGCTCCAAGAGCGAGCTTTTGACGCAGCTGGTGCGCGAGACGCCGTTCTTTCTAACTGACGAGGATGCAGACATCACGCTGAGTCCGTACGGCCAGCGGTTCGGCTCTCGTCCGACCCTGTGGACTTTGCGAACGGCCGACTAGACCTGGCTAAGCTGCTGCGCAAGTCCAACGTGGTGATCAAGATCCCCAAAGACGCGTCTTGGACGGACCTCTGGCGACGCGAGGCTGCGCTGCTGCGCATGATCAACAACACGGTGGGCAGGGCGAGTCCGATCCTGGGCGGCGTCAACATCTCGCATGCTCACCGCAACAAGGGGGAGACGAGATACAGACCAGAGTACGTGTCCAAGGCGCGTCAGCGGCGTGCGCCCACGGCGCTCTCACGCATCATCAGTGGCGAAGACGGGCTCTTCCCAGCGCCGGACGAGTACTCGTCGTACATCCAGATGCGTGGCTACGACGGCGAGGACTGTACGGTGCCGAACCTCGAGTACGGCTGCCTCGCGCGCGGGCTCGTAGACCTCGACCACGTGATCTTCTACGTTCGAAGGAAGGCGATATCGAGCGCGCTCTTCCTCGCGATGCAGCGCATTGTGTCGCAGGACGTGAACGCGCCGCTCAAGCTCACGGAGCTGCTCGCCGCGCTACGCAACACCACGTCTGATGGCAGCAGCGATAGCAGCAGTGGCAGTGATGACAGTGATGGCGGTGG
>JAADVN010000561.1:0-16269 GCA_023335535.1 Globisporangium spinosum | reverse complement strand
GTCTGTCGCGAGCTCGCTCTCGTCCGCCTTCGCGCACATGCAGGAACACTCGATCTATGGACTGCGCGCGCAAACTCAGATGAATATTTATCAGTAAATGTACTGACTTTATCCACCAAATGTCTGGATCAAATATCTGAATCTGAATCTACAACAATCTGAGGAATCTAAGGAACTCTCGATTGTGGCGCTGACATACATTTGCACGCACAATCAAGCTTCAATTGGATCGCGAAGGCAGAAATGGAGGTGACTTGGCGCGCCGTCGCGCTCATCGATCCGCTCAGCGACGCGCTCACCCCTGCGGGCGCTGCCCTGCTTGAAAAGGAGATCTCGGACGAGCGCCTGGCGATCATCACGCTGCTCGGGGTACCGGCAAACCAGCGCCAGCGCGTGGAGCTCCTCGCGCACTTGCTCCAGCAACAACATGCCACGTCAGTTGTTTCAAGCAGTCCGCTCACGCTGCTGGCATGCGTGTCGTATATAGAAGAGGACTACCGCGTTCTAGTGCTGGACGTGAATGTTATTCAGGGGTCGCCAGGCTGGGAGCTCGTCGGCGCGTTCTGCGCGCTGTCGTCGTTGGTTGTGAACTGCTTTGGCGATGATGGGGATAGCACTGGCGGCTGGTTTGGCGGTGAGAGTAGCACCAGCGCGACTCTCGTCCCAGAGCTGCCGAAGCCCTTCATGATGCTTTTCCAGACACTACTGAGAGAGCACGCGACAGCGGAAGTGCACGAGCTGGTCCCGAACTTGCTCACAGTGGACTTCTCGTCCAGTCGATCGCTCAAAGAGCGTCCAGTTCGAGGCATCGCTCAGCGTGATCAAGGCAGTGATTGTGACGAGGACGATGGAGCGCTCGCTTTGGAGGGCATCATCCAGTTCAAGCGCATGGGTATCGTGTACCCAGACGCTATTGCAGACACGCAGCTGCTCGAGTTCTTCGCACCACACGCGCCAGTGAAGAAGCTCTTCAGCGTGGAGCTCACAGGCGAGATCCTGTTGATGTTGCTGCAGGACTTCACGCGCGACGTTCAGAGTGGCGATGAGCCGGACGTCGGCAGCGCATGGGATGAGTTGGTCGAGAGCAAGTGCTCAGCGGTCGCAGACGACGCGCTCGCTACGTACGTGGACTGCATCCACTCGTCTGCGCGCGAGAGCCCGCCGATGGAGCTGGACGCGTTCAACAAGCTGCACGACGAGATCCAGCGGCTCGCGATGGACGTGTACCACTCGGGCGCGAAGCCTTTCAAGTCATCGCGAAAGCGCAGCGTGCGCAACAAGCTGAAGGTGTCGATCCGCGCGAAATATGAGCAGGAGCTGCAGGTGCTCCACAAGAACTCGCACACGCACTGCCAGGAGGTGCGCGTGGCGACGTGGGCCCAGCTCTTCCGTGAGCTAAACGACGAGTCCAGTTCTAGTGGCGTTGACGGTGGCGGTGGCTCTACCTCGTTCGCCGCAGTGTTGAATACCATCCTGCGCTTCGATGAGCAGTACAATCAGCACGCGAGCGGTCCCGAGAAAGCCATGGTGCTCCGCGATTTCTATCGCAACGAAGCGATCCAAGTATTCCAGAAGCTCGAGGCGATCGTGACGCGCCAGATGACCGAGATCCACCTGAAGGAGCTCCGCAAGCAGCTCGAACGCGAGTTTGAAGGCAAGAAAGAGGCGCTGACCGCGCACTTCAAGCAGGAAGAGACCCAGCTGCGAGCCTGCATGGTGCGCGAGATCGAGACGATGCAGAAAATGCACCAGGCGCGGAGTTCACGCGTGAAAATCGACGAGAACGAGACAAAGCGAGTGCGCGACGAGCTCCGCCAGGTGCATACGAGGAATGCGGAGCTTGAGAGCCGCAAGGCGGTGCTGGAGCAGGCTCAGGAGGGATTTTTGGTCCAGAGGTCAGCTTTAGAGCGCAAGGTGGACGAGTTGGAGCTCTCGGTGCGCCACGAGATGGTGAGTCGTGCCGAGCTGGTAGACACGCTCGCGGTCACGATCAAGAGCGCCGAGGAGCGGGAGAACGCGCTGAAGGCCGAGGTCGAAGAGCTGCGGCACGAGCTGGGCGAGAAGACGTTCCGCGTAGAGAACGAGCTCAAGGAGCTCGCGTTCCAGCTACGCAAGACCAACGAGGTTTGTTGCCGCTCGTGATTCAAAGTTAACAATTCTCCATACTAACTGCGAAAACAATGTGTGATTATGCGGATGGCCAACTGTATAGGAGAAAGAGGAGCTCCAGAAGCAGCTGAACGACTTTTTCATCAAGATCACGGCGCTGCCCGCGGCGCTGCAGCAGCATCTCTTCTGCTCCGACAGCAGTGACGAAGTGCAGTTCGCGGACGCGCTCACGGGCTTTATGAGCAGATAGCAGAGTTAACAACAAGAGCGTCTGGCAGGTGATAGGGTATATACTGGTAGAGTGCTGTTATTATTCGTTGCTTTGTTATCGCTTGGACGATCTTCACTTGATGTTCTTCTGCGTACACCGTTTGAAGATCGGCTCCAGGACTTCCTCATCAATCTGCTGCTGGATCTTGGCCAGGATCTGCACGAGAACCTGCGCGTCAAGCGCAGCGTAGTGCAGTTGGGCTCGCGTCAGTGGGCGACGCTCCCAGTTTGACACACGTGCGCGCTTGTCGAGCGGCTTGCCGAGAAACACCTGCGCGACGCTCGTAAGGGCGAGTGAGTTTGTCGCGTTCTCTGATGTTCCTGCTGCTCCGCCGTGCTTGCGACCCTTGTGTCTCTTGGCTTTGCCGTTGTTGGTAGCTGCTGGAGCAGTCTCCTCTGGCTTCTCTTCTGGTGCTACAACAGCAACATTGTCGGAGCTTTCGGCTGACTGGACAGAGCTCTCTGCGGATTGGACGTTACCTGCAACTTCAGGTGCCTGATCGTTTCCATTTGCTACTGCTACGGCGCCTTGCGCGTACAGCTTTCGAACCACCGCCTGCACGTCGAGAAGGTTCGAGACCACGACTTCGTGTCCGCCGTGCGGTTTGCCCAAGATCGCCCTCAGCAACTTCAGGTCGCCGTTCGTGTCAAAGCCGAGCTTCAGGATCTCGTCGCTCATGAAAAGGTCCGAGAGCACGTCGCTGATGTCGTCCAGCGCGACGATGTCGATCACAAACGCCTTGTGCAGCGACGCCAGCTGCAGCGTCGCACACGGGTTGGGGACAACAGCAGCAGCACCAGCGCCATCGCCAACAGCAATGTCTCGCGGCATGACATGCGTCGCCTTCCACTCGCAGTCAAAGCCGATCACCGACTGCTTCTCGAGATGTGTCAAGCAGCTCTTCAATCCTTCCATCGTGTCCACAAACACAATGCTCTCAGTGCCAATGCACGCTGCGAGCGACAGGCACGAGTCGAGCTCCTCGTAGTCGTCCTGCTTGGGCAGCTGGGAGCCTGCGCTGGTGGTGACGTCGACGAATGGGAACATATGCGCCGAGCCAGTGGTGCGAACGAAATACTGCGTCACCGGGTGCGTGGCCCCGCGCTTCTCGATCAGGATCTGGCACACGTACACCTGCAGATCGGCCGACTGGTGCACGAACTTCTCCACTTCCTCGTATTGTTCCGAGTAGATCAGGTACCGCAGCGCCGAGAGCTTCTTGCGCTGAACGTAGTCGGGGAACGCGTTCGGGTCCAGTTTGAAATCCGTGATGCGCTTCTTGACCAGTTTGTCTGCAACCCGGTGGTGGAGCAACATGTTCACATATAGATGCTGGTGCTCCTTGTCGCGCCGCACAAACAAGTCGCCCGCCGACATGTCGTCCTGCTCAATCACGGCGAGCAGCACGCGCTCGACCGGCAGCAAGTGCATCATGTGCAGCGCATGCATCAGCTGGATCGCATTGTACGCCTTGATATGCAGCACCAGGTCACAGAAGCTCGCGATCGCGCCTTCAGGCACGCGGTACGCGATCACAAAGCCCGCGATGATCGACGTGCGGCACTCGCGCAGCTCAAAGAGCAGCGAGCCGGCGAGCTCCGAGTCGTGCGCCGAGACGAGCGGGCTCTGCATCGCGCGGATACACAGCACCGCGTTCTCCACGACGCCCAGCATGTTCAGCAGCGCGCCTTCCTTCACCCAGATATGGATACAGAGCAGGAACCAGGACGGCGCCGTGACCACGAACTTGAACGCGTGCAGGATCTCCACGCGCGCCTGGTCCAAGTCCATCAGGCGCATGTGTCTCGCGGCGCCGACAAAGTTCTCGTGCAGGAAGAAGTCTGTCAGCGTTGGCGGGAGAGGCGGCGACGGCAATAGAAAAGGCGGTGTGTACTGCTCCTGCTCGTGCTCATCGAGCTGGTGCTCATGCTCATGCGCTGCGTCGTCGATGCTGCTGCGATCCATGTCTCTTGGTGATACTTGCGTTATGGTCTTGTGCAATCAAATAACGCAAAATGCCGGCAGGTTGGTGAGTTCCACTGTTCTGATGACCCGGGTACATTTTAATCTTAATAAATGTAAGCAAAATGATAAAATATGTGGACCGTATGGGTTTGAATCATCAGATCTTAAACCCGGACTGCTGGTGGAGCCAAGCACAACAACGATAGTCAAGGAACAAGACATGCCGCGCCACCGCCGCTCTCGCTCGCGCTCCAGGTCCGCGTCGCCGCCTCTACGACGCTCCTCTGGTACGAGGGAGAGGTCTCCGCCGCGCGGCAGAAGCAGAAGTCGCTGGGGGTCCTCACAGACGCAGGCGCAAACGCAGCGCGCTCGCTCGCGCTCCAATCCGCGCCAACGAGACGATGATTCCAAGAACTACGATGCGAAGCGGAAAGCGCCTTTTGCGCGCGACAACCAGCGACGACGCTCGCGTTCCCTGTCGCCTCCCCCCACGCACGCTGGAGCCAACCAGGAGAAGAAAGCCAAGGACTTTACGCACCTCGTCCAGTAAGTGAACCCTGAGGGTGTCTTGCTGTTATTGGAAGTGGTACCTGATGATCTTGTGAATGCATTGGAATGAATAGGTGGGGCAAGCAGGAGGACGAGGAAGAGGAGGACCCAGACAAGCCTGTTGAGCCTGTGGAGAAGCCGAACTTCGGACTCAGTGGCGCGCTCGCGAAGGACCAAACGACGGGCAATGTGCAGAATGGTGTGGTGATGAAATGGTCGGAGCCGCCAGAGGCGCGCGTGCCGCAGAAGCGCTACCGACTGTACGTGTTCAAGGACGACAAGCTGATCTGTACGTATATTGTGCCTGCTACCATAGATAATTGTATCGTTGTACCGCGCACACCCTAACAAAGTTCGTGTGTGTATATGTGTGTGTGTGTGTGCCCGTGCTTGACATATTGACAGCAACGCTCCATGTCCACCGCAAGAGCGCGTTCCTCGTGGGTCGCGACAAGGCTGTGGCGGACATCCTCACAGAACACCAGTCGTGCTCCAAGCAGCACGCGGTGCTGCAGTACCGACTCTTCCAGAAGCCGAGCAAGGACGGACTGGGCTTCGAGAACGAGGTGCGACCATACATCCTGGACCTCAACAGCACGAACGGCACGACACTCAACGGCGAGAAGATTGAAGGCTCGCGCTACATCGAGCTGCGCGTGAAGGACGTGCTCAAGTTCGGCGAGAGCACGCGCGAGTACGTGCTCATGGACGCGTCGTCGTGAGCGAATACTGCATACGCGTTTAATAGACAAGGCAGTGCAGCCTGCGTTAGGGATTATGGACCACTTGACGCCATTTCAATGGCCAATTCGCATTGTAAAACGACAGTGAGGAGACTATGAAGATGAGGATTGTGCCAAGCGCAGGGTTTGTAAATTAATCGAGTGTTAATGGCACGATGCTGGTGATATACCTTGCCATGCTCTACTGTCTACATTGACAAATTCGCTGCAACTTGGGCCCCTCGTGGTGGTGGTTGCTGCATGAGGCTGCTAATCAATCGGCCGCGGTTCGGAAGAACGGACGCATTTAAATTAGGAGTTGCTCGATCTGTTCACGCATGCTCTGGATCTGTGGGCCGAGCTGCGAGGCGTCGTTCGAGGTGATCGACGCGGCGATCACTGGGCGCGACACGCCGCACGCGCGGCCGAGAGCGACCTTGGACGGAACGAACACGTATGGTACATTCTTGTCTTCGCAGAGCAAAGGCAAGTGGAGAAGGATCTCGAGTGGCTCGGTGTCGGCGGCCATGACGATGAACTCCGAGATGCCGCGGTTGAGCGTCTTCGTGGCCTCGTTGGCGCCCTTCTTGATCTGCTTGTAGTTGGTCGCCTGCTGCACCAGGTCGAGGATCGACACGGTCAGCTTGGCGTCCGCGAGCGGGTAGGCCTTCGGGTTCACGGCGGCGTCAGACATTCTCGATGGGGTAGGGAGGAGGACGAGTTGGAGAGGTGGTAGAAAAGCTCACGACCGATGGATCACTGCTCGAATGGGATTTTGAGCTCACGGCCTGCATGGGTGAGCGAGCCAAGCGAAGCGCCGCCAAGGTCAATCGCCATTCGTGCCACCCACCCACCCATCCATCCATCCATTCACTACCAGAAACCAACCAACCACTGGCGGCTCGCTGCTCAGTAGCCAATTGGCTGGCACGGCTCTTCCTTTGCCAGCCAATCCGTAAAAAGCCGTAAAAAGGACACGCGTAATTACCGTGTCCGCGCACGTTTTTATTCGTTGGGTTGTTAAATTGCAATCAACCTTGTCATCATAATGCACCGCAAAAGAGATGCAGAGAGAAAAAGATTGTGTTGCGTGATGAGGGTGGAGAGGGCAGGCTACTATTCAGAGCGTGCGTGGGGATACGCTCCAGTTCCAAGTGAAGTCAACAAATATCGTGGGGTTCTGAGAGAACCGTATCATACGAACGCAGCAAGCTCAGCAGCTCACGCAAGCGAAGACCATGGCCACCGACCGCGCGCTCGTGCAGCTGGCCGTGCTCACGTCGCTCACGACCATCGGTGCGTTCCTGCTCTACGGCGTGTACCAAAAAAAGAAGCAGCAGCAGGCGCTGAGCTCGCAGCAGCAGCAGCAGCTCAAGCACAAACAGTTCCAGCAGGTGGCGGCGACGGACCCGGCCGCTCCAAAGGATGCCGCGGCGCACCACGACTCGTCGAAGAAGCCGAAGAAAGAGCCCGAGCCCACGCCGCTCCCACAGAAGAAAGTGAGCGCCACGGCAGCGGCAGCACCGGCGGCGCCACCTGCAGCGAACATTGGCCAGGATGAAGCCACGATGGCCACGAAGAAGTACAAGGCCGGCGCGTTCAAAGAAGCCGTGGAGCTCTACACGAACGCGATCCGCCTGTGCGAAGCTGCAGTGCCGGTCGACCAGCGCAACCTGAAGGTGATGTTCTCGAACCGCGCGGCCGCCTACGAGAGACTGCAGGACTACGAAAGCGTGATCAACGACTGCACCAGCGCGCTGCTCCTGGACAAGCGCCACCCAAAGTCGTACCTGCGCCGCGCCAAGGCGAAGGCTGCGCTCGGTCAGCTCGGCAGCGCGCTCGTGGACTACGTGTGCTTGTTGGTGATCTCGGAGGAGAAGCAGGAGCAGATCGACGAGCAGCTGGCACTCGAGATCAGCCGCATCCACACGGAGATCACGACGCAGGAGATTGAGCAGGCGGTGCAGCTCAAGGCGAAGGACGCCAAGCGCCACCTGCCGGATCAGTTCTTCATCACGTCCTACTACTCGTCGTTCCACCCATCAGACGACGAGAACGACCTCGCGGCGGACAAGACGAGCGTCGAGTACACGTCGGAGCTGAACGCGCTCGGCGAAGGCGCTGAGGTGCGACAGCAGCGCGGCGAGCTGCTCACGAAGCGCGCACTGGCGTACAAGAAGGAGAGGGACTACGAGAACGCGTCGGACGACCTGGACGCAGCGATCGCGCTTGTGCAGAAAGGCGACGCCGCGTTCTATACTGCGCATATCGAGAGCGGCACGTTCCACCACCTGCGCGGCGACTTTGAGGTGGCGAAGTCGTGCTTTGAGCACGCGCTGGCCGTTAAGCCGCAGTCGATTTTCGCCAAGATCCGCATGGGCGGTCTTAGCTTTGACCAGAAGGACATGAAGCAGGCGCTCTCGTGGTTCGAGCAGGCGCTGGCGGGGAAGCCGGACTGCTCGACCGCGTTCTTCCATCGCGGCCAGCTGCACTCGATCGACATTGCGGCCGACGGCAGCAACGCGGAAGAGGCGATTGGTCTGGCGCTCAAGGACCTAGAGAAGTGCATCGAGCTCGCGCCAGACTTCTCGATGGCGTACATCCAGCTGGGCGTCACGCATGCGCGCACGGGCAACTTTGGCCAGGCGGTCGAGTACCTCAAGACCGCGACGGTGATCACGCCGGACGTGCCGGAGGTGTACAACTACCTGGGCGAGACGTACATGCAGCTGCTGCAGGTGCCGGGCTCGGGCGTGGACTTTGACACAGTGCAGGGTATGTTTGAGAAGGCGATCGAGCTGGACCCGACGTACCCGATGGCGTACATCAACCAGGGCAACCTGATGGTGTCGAAGGGCAGCGAATACGGGCACGCGGCGTTGGACCTGTTCGAGACGGCGGTGAAGCGGTGCCCGCGCTCCAAGTTTGCGTACTGCCACCTGGCGCAGGTGTACATGGCGATGCAGGACTACCCACGCGCGCTGGAACAGATCGACAAGGCGATCGCATACGCGCTCTCGACTGACGAGTTCCAGGAGCTCTTCGCGCTGCGTATCACGGCCGAGACCCACCAGCAGGCGCAGGTCCTGCTCATGTGAGGCGCGTAAGGAGGAGCAAGTGAGGAAGGAAGGCGATGAGGGGAAGTGGAGTACGGTAGTAGAGAGAAGCTAATGAGAATCAAACAAGCAAGTGTATGAGAGGCGAATAGAGCTGTGTGGGCTTGAAGGTCCATTGGCAATGCGAATGCCAATGCACTGTCACCACAGAGATGGAGAGATCCAAAAATCCAGAATGGCCATGAATTGTTGGTAATCAGTGATGTTACGCACTTCAAGGTGAGCCAGCCAATCAGTCAGTCAGTCACCCATCAACAGTACACTCCGACTAAGTGCGAATTCGAATCGCTCAATCCCCCCTCTCTCTGTCCCGTTCTGCTTGGTCGGCGCCGCGTCACTCATTCGGCGACACGCAGTAGACAGACACACAGACACAACCACGTCAACTTCACCATGACGCTCTCGGTCGCGACGGCGCGCGTGCAGCTGGAAAAGCAACTCCCCACCTCCAACGCCTCGGCCGTCACCAGCACGGTCACGATCTGCGGCGGCGGCAACGGCGCGCACGTGGCGGCGGCGTACCTGGCGTCCAAGGGCGTGAAGGTGCAGGTGCTGACGCGCCAGCCGGACAAGTGGGGCGACCGCATTGAGGTCACGACGCAGGGCAGCAGCTGGGAGAGCAAGGGCACGATCGTGGGCGCGCTGCAGCTTGTATCCAAGCACGCCAAGCACGTGATCCCGCAGTCCGACGTGGTCATCGTTGCGGCGCCGGCGAACGCGCACCCGGACATCCTGGCGTCCATCGCGCCGTACTTGAAGAAGGGTGTGGCGCTCGGCGCGCTCTTCGCGCAGGGCGGGTTCGACTGGGCGGCCAAGAAGGCGCTGGGCGACAAGCTGGCGGACGTGGAGATCGTGAGTGCATGCTGTATAGCTCTTGCTCTTGTTATTGTTGAGTGTGTGTATTGACTAGGGGTTAATGTGTGTCCTGCTCTGTATGTAGCTTTTTGGTCTGCAAAACATCCCGTGGATCTGCAAGGCGTACGAGTACGGCCACAAGGCGCGCATCATCGGCCCCAAGAAGTGTCTGTACGTGGCGTGTTACCCGGTGGAGAAGAAGAAGACCGCGGCGAAGCTCATGGAGTCGCTCTTCGACATCCCGTGCGACACGGTGGCCAACTTCCTCAACCTCACGCTCACGCCGTCCAACCAGATCATCCACCCGGCGCGCTACTACGCGATCTTCCGTGACTGGGACGGCAAAAAGACCTACACGATCGACGAGCTCGAGAAGCGTCGCGGCATGACCTTGTGTACGTACGCTCATGGCCCTAGCTGCAGCTCCTGCTTACTATACGTTCAGATGATTAACCCACCGTTGTGTGTGTATCTTGTAGACGCGGACTTTGACGAGTTCTCGGCCGAGCAGCTCTCGATGCTGGACAACGAGCTACAGCAGATCAAGTACGCGCTGCTCCAGCGCTTCCCGGCGCTCGATCTCTCGGACGTCCTGCCGATGGGCGACCGCGTGGTCAAGCAGTACGGCGAGGATGTGGCGGACCGCTCGTCGCTGCGCCAGATTTTCATGACGAACCTCGGGTACGCCGGCTGCGCGACCCCGCTCACCGAGGTGTCCAAGGGCCAGTTCCACCCGGCGGTGAACTCGCGCCTCTTCTGGGAGGACATCCCGTACGGACTCTGCATCCTCAAGAACATGGCGGAGATGCTCGGCAACTTCCCCACGCCACGTATCGACTTCATGATCCGGTGGCACCAGCAGTACATGGGCGTGACATTCCTCAACGCGGACGGCCAGCTGAATGCGCAGGAGCTCTGGCGCACGGGCGCGCCGAACAAATACGGCATCCACTCGCTCGACGACCTCGTCGCCACTTCGCTGCCGAGCGAGATGCGCGGCTACCGCCACCCACGCTCGCGCATGTAAGGGGCGAGCTCGAAGAGGCAAAGAGCTACGTTCATGTACTGTACTGTACCTACTGGAAGAACGATTAGTACCTACTGAGCCTACCTTATGGCAGAGAAGACACAATGAAAGCAACAACAGCGACATTGTGAAAGGAATGTGGTGTATGTATGTACGTGTGCATTAGGACTGGGAGTTTTTTGGCGGCCTCACCTCCTCCTATTAGGCGACGCCGCAGCTCTGGAACGTGGGCACGTACTGCTGGATGAGCACGTGCGCGTCGTTCCTGCCGTAGACCTCGAGCGTCTCGAGCGCGTCGGCGACCATCTCCCTGGTGCAGTCGTCGCCCGTGCCCAGGTGCTTGTCCTGCAGGATGCTGCAGAGCGGCAGAATCGCGCGGTAGTAGTCGCCCAGCGCCTCGCCCACGCTGTCGCAGACCGCCTTCTCACGCGTGCTCAGCGCGCTCTTGACCTGGTTCATGACCTGCGGCAGCGCGCGCAGCACGCGCGAGTCGCCCCTGCCAGCCTCGAGCAGCCCCATGACCGCGTCGAACGCGAACGTCGGGTATGGCTCGAGTGCTTCCTGCAGACCGCTCAGACAGATCGGCAACAGGCGCGCAAAGTCGAGCTACTCGACGCTCGAGGCCCACGTGACGCGGTGTGCGTCGTGCCTCGTCGTGATCGCGAGCGGCAGCAGTTCGTTCTGCTCCAAGTACTGGCGGAACTCGCTGACCTTCAGCTGCTTGGAGCGGCCCGAGGACGTCCCTGGTCTTGAAGATGAAGAGGATTGTGTGGTGAAGGTAGTAGCTGCACCGGCGCTGTGTGTGGGGTTGTCGAGCGACAGCACCTGCGTGTCTTCCTGCACGCGGCTTCTCGACATGGCGGTTCTGAGAACGTGAGAGTCCTTCGATGGTGACTGATGTTGTGAGAATGGTACAGCAAGTGCAGTGCTGGCGTAACGAACGAATGAGGATCAGTCAAGCAGACAGGTTCTATATATTTACTCTCGCATCTACTGGAACAGATTGGAGATGCTGTGAAACGCCACTTGGCGGATCGCGTCCACCTGCTTCTTCGCCGCCTTCTCCGTGTGGCAGTTCACCTATTGTGACAATATAGCGAACCAAAAAGTCAATATTCCAGGAACCTCTGGTGGTCAGGTAACAAATGGTGTTCCTTTTCGTACCGTGGGGATGATCAGATGCGGGTTCGTCTTCTGGATGAACTCGGCGAGTTCCGCGAAGCTCGAGTGCTCGCTGTAAGGCACGCCGTAGATGCGGATGCAGCCCGACGGGTCCGTCCGGCACGTCGAGATGGACTGACTCGTCTTGCTGAACGTCCAGCCCGTGGGGCGGAACGCGACGATCTGGCGGAAGCGCAGGCGGTGCTTGGCAAGCAGCGCTGTCAGGTGCTCCATCTTGAGGTCCTGCATGGGCACGACATGGAGACTGGGGTATCCCATAGAGAAGGTTAGTTCGTCCAGTCAGTCAGTCTACAGAGATTAGACAGTAGCTCAGCTCATACGATAACATACTTGGTGGCGCCGGTCTCGGTCGTGATGAGCTTCATCTGGCTCTCAGGCCAGTGGAACGTCTGGATGAACTTGAGCTTGGCCTTGGACACGCATACCTTGCGCTGGTACCTGGTCGCCACCTCCATGAAGAGCCGCTCCTTGCCGATCGAGTACGAGCCGAAGAGGTAGAGGATCTTGTCGCTCAGCGAGTGCTTCTCCACGAGCTCGAGCGCGTGGTCGATCGCCGTCTGCTGCGTCGGGAACACGTACTTGGGGTCGGCGTACGTCGTGTCCAAGTAGATGCCGTCCAGGCGATTGAGCGTCGAGTTCTTTGATGAGCCTGACGATGACGATGACGATAATGATGGGATGTAGCTCTGCAGTGGCCCGTAGCTCAGCATCTTTGGGTGGTAGCGAAAGTCGCCCGTGTGCAGATACGCCTGGCCGTTCTTGAGGCGGAAAAGGATGATCGCCGCGCCGGGACAGTGGTTCGCGTCCATGAACGTCACCTGCACGTCATGGATCGCCACGGGCGTGTTCATGGGTACGGGGTGCACCCACTTGCTGTCGACGCGCAGCTCCTGCACCACTAGCGCCGCCGTGATCTGGTTGCAGTAGATGATGCCGTACTCAAAGCTCTGAGGGTCACAGCAACAGTGTCAGCATAGCCATACACAACTAGCGGACACAAGCGAAGAGCTACAGATAGGTAGTAGTAGGGAGCCTACCTTTTCCAGTCCAATGTAGTGGTCTGAATGGAAATGCGTGAGGAAATAAACCGACGATAGCGCTTTGCTCGCGTACTTGAACCCGTCGACAATGAATGACGGCTGCGTATCTCTGATGCGCTTGAAGTCCGGGCACGGACGCGTTCTTGCAGATAGCGCGTCGTTGTTTGACGACGAGCCCCAGGACGAACCGGAGGAGCTTGCGCCACCGACCCGCCGCTTCTTGCCGAAACGCTGCGAGGTTTGTTGTTGTCGCTGCGGATTCGATCGAAAGGAGGAACTGCTGGCGTTTGAGCTTGTAGAAGAGAGCACTGCCTGGGTCTTGGAGCTCTTCATCAGCACGTCAAACGCGTTCGAGACGACTTGACCCACGCGACCTGAGTTTGTGTCCAAGCATCAACAAAAACACACACATTAGAGCAGAGCGCTGATACAACGTACAGATTTGAAGGAATACCTACCCATGGTGCTGGGCAGCACGAATGAAGAAGCGGATGGCGCCCTCATCATGACTGCAAACGCGTTCGTGGACGCCCCACTGCCTTCCTTTGTGGTAGTTGACGCAGTCTCTGCTGTAAATCCAGCTTCAGCATCACAAGTGATCTCTACGACTGCTTGTTCTGCCTCTGTGGTGGACAATTGGCCTTCAACCTGCATCTGCTGCTGAGCTCCCTGCAGCGCCGCCATGTCGCTCGGACGCACGCCGAAACGCAATCCGCACTGCTTCACGTGGCGGATCCTCGCCGACAGGTCCTTCTGCGTCAGGTCGATACCGCAGATCACGCAGTTGTACGCGTCTCTATCCTCCGCCTGCGTGCTTGCAGCTGCTGATGCAGTGGCGCCTTGAGCTGCCGCGTGCTCGCGTTCGACTATCCCGGTCGTACTTCTATTGCCACTACCACCACTACCGTTGCTGGTCCCAGTGCTGAACATTCGGTCCAGACACATATTCACGTGCGCCATGCGGCGCTGCTCGTTGTAGTCCGTGAGATCCTTGCCGCACGTCGGACACTTGTACTTGCAGTGCATCGTCGTCGCTGCGTCGAGGCACGCGTTCATGTGCACTGCTCTGTCCTGGATGGTCCAGAGCGAGAGGTTGATGGCGCACACCGCGCAGAGCACACGCTGGTCAACCGCATTGTGGACAGCTGCTGCTGTGGATGCGTGCGACGTCGCTGGAGCAGCGTGCGTGACCTGCGTGGGGGCGATCCAGTCGTCGTCGTCGTCGACTTCGGACGCCATCTTTTTTTCCACTGGATTGGCGCCATTTTCACATTTCTGGTTTGTGTGAGGCGCCATTTAGATGGCAATATGGAGCGTGTAGATATAGCTGTGTGTACATTACCTGGTAAGTATAAATAGGTGTCGTGTAGCTTTTTCACTATATACAGTAGTTGTTCTGTAAACTGTCGACTTGCCATGTACAAAGCCGATGCAACGCAATATCCATCCAAAGAAGTGTAAGAGCTCAACTCGCAAGGCGACGAGCGAAGAAGCGCAAGGTTCCGAGGACTTCCTCCCTCGCCACGTCCACAGCGTGCCAGGAACTCCGCTTCCACTAAAGCACAACAATGGCGACCAAGCACCTGCTGGTGCTCTCGACGGGCCAGCACGTGGGCAAGACGACGGTGAGCCTCGGGCTCGTGAAGAGCCTGCAGACCAAGTACCAGGGCTCCGGCAAGCAGGTGGCGTACTGCAAGCCCGTGGGCCAGCAGCACGTACCTGTGGGCGGCGGGCTGCGCGTCGACAAGGACGCGTTCCTCTTCAAGGAGCACTTTGGGCTCGTGCACGACTACAAGGACATGTCGCCCGTGATCTTCCCCGACGGCTTCACGCGCGACTTCATCGACGGCAAAGTGACGGAGCAGGAGCTCGCGGCGTCGATCGAGCGCGCGCACGCCAACCTGTACCGCGAGAGCGATTTCCTCATCTGTGAAGGCACGGGTCACACGGGCGTGGGCTCCATCTGCGAGCTCAACAACGCGCAGGTTGCTGGTGAGTTATGTGTGATGAGTGCTGCCGTTTGCATGAATGAATCAGGTTGGGTTTGAAAATGACCAACTGACATGAAGTCCTTATTGCGTGATAACAGCGAAACTCAACATGGACGTCGTATGCATTGCGCTTGGCGGGCTTGGCTCGTCGTTCGACCAGCTGGCGATGAATCGCGAGCTGCTAGTGAAGCACAATGTACGCATGCGCGGCGTGATTCTCAACAAGGTGAATCCGCAGAAGATGGACATGATCAAGGTGAGAATGGAATCATGGTGTTGTGAACTGCGTTGTGTGTGTGTATTGGCTGACACGTATGTCATGAACCGAATCGTGTGCGTGTGCGTGCTGCAGGATTACTTTTCGCGCGCATTGAAGCGCTGGGACGTCCCCCTCGTCGGCTGCATCCCGGAGCTCAAGGACCTGAGCTGCCCCACCATGGCGGACTACAGCAAGCTACTCAAGTCGCCGATGATCTCTGGCAGCGAAATGGACATGCGCTACTTCACGAGTATTCGACTCGCGCTCGCGCCAGTGAACGAGAAGAACCTCTTCAAGGCGATCCCCAACCAGCTCGTCATCACGGTATGTTGAAGGAAGCTTGGGATGCGGACCAGAGACCACTCTTAACCTTATTGTGCGTTTGCATTGCGATGATAATCTACAGCATAGCGGCCGTCATGACGTGATCGACGCGATCCTCGGTAACCAGGAGGCGTCGATCCCGCGCGGACAAAACCTCATGTCCGGTCTCATCCTCACGGGCTGGGAGCCGCCGAGCGACGAGCTGGCGAAGCGCCTCGAGAACGACAACATCCCGTGCATCTACGTCTCGCCCGACAAGGCCGACAGCTACACGCTGACGGCACGCATCGCGCAGTTCACAGCCAAGCTGCGCCGCGACGACACGGTACGACTCGAGATGGCGGCCGACCACGTGTCCAAGCATTGCGACTTTAGCTTCCTGGACTAAGAACTGACAGGAGGGGTAAGCAATAACAGTAGTTGAGTTTGTGCGCACAGGCGAGCGGCATAACGAGTCCAGTGCACGGTGTTCGTTCTTTCAGTGTGTCGTATTTCTTTCTTTTCTCATTAAGAGCCGATCGTCTGCGCCAAGAAGAGAACGACGCCACTTACGTGCGTGGCTTGCTCTTCATCTTGATCGTCTTCATAGGCCCTCTCTCTCTCTCTCTCTCTCTCTCTTGCTGTCTACAGTTGCTGAATGAATGAATGGGGAGGAAGGAGTGGAACGTAGCTGGCTTGAAGATCGCTCTTCTCACCAGCGTGGAGCTTGAGGCAGCAGGAAGGGGTCCACCGTGCCAAGAGCTCTCTATTCTGCGCCTGTGGTGCCGCTTTACGCTGGCAGTGTCATCTTCTTGCCGTGGTATTTACTATAAAGCCACAAGAGAACAACAACACATGAGCACCTTTGTATCACCAAACT
>JAADVN010000560.1:0-16290 GCA_023335535.1 Globisporangium spinosum | reverse complement strand
GAAAAAAATAGAGGCAACAGGCGACGACTCCACAAAGCCCAACAAACCCGCAAGGTGCCATCAGCAGCTCCCCCACCAGCTCCTCTCTCCCTCCATATCTATCCATCCGTCCACAGAAGCCATGCCGGAGACGTCGTCCAAGGAAGAAAACTACCACCCGTCCATCGTGGGCAACACGTTCATGCGCCAGTACTACCAGCTGCTGGCCAAGGAGCCACAGAGCCTGCACCGCTTCTATAAGGATGAGTCGCGCTGGAGCCACACGAACGGCTCGCAGATGCAAGAACCGATCGCCGGTCAGAAGGCCATCAACGAGCAGATCCTCAAGCGCGGCTATGCCGGCGCGCGCGTGGACCTGGACATCGGCTCGATCGACTGCCAGGCGTCGCACAGCGGCGGTGTGTTCGTGCTCGTCACGGGCGTCATGACGCTCGTCGACAGCATCGTGCCCAAGCCGTTCGTGCAGACGTTCTTCCTCGCCACGCAGCCAAAGGGCTACTTTGTGCTCAATGACTGCCTGCGCTTCCTGGAGCTCCCTGGCGCGTCGCCTGCAAGCCTCGCGACCACCGAGTCGGCTGCTGCTGCGCCTGCCGCACCAGCGGCGGCTGTGAAGGAGGCAAAGAAGCCCCAGGCGGCGATCGGCACGCCCGTCGCGCAATCGCCTGCTGACAAGGCCGCCAAGCTGCCAGCGTCGCCAGTGAAGACTGCAGCGCCTGCTGCTGCTGCGTCAATGCCGGTTGCGAAGAAGGAGAAGACTCCAGCGTCGCCTGCCGCCAAGGCTTCCCCTGCGCCTGCTGCTGCGTCGCCATTGTCGCCTGTCAAGGTGAAGACCCCGGTGGTCCAGTCGCCGGTGAAGACTGCGGCTCCAAAATCGGCGCCTCGCGACGCTTCGCCAGTGAAGAAGGCCGCCACCGCGCCAGCTGCTGCTGCTGCTGACAAGCCAGTCAGCAGTCCTGCTCCAGCTGCGATTGCGTCGCCAAAGGCTTCTGCTGCTCCTGTTGCTGCGTTGTCACCCACTGCTGCGGCTAAGCCAGTGAAGTCTGCGGAGCCAAAACCAACGCCAGTGCCAGCGGCTCCAACGTCGTGGGCGTCGCTCTTCTCTGCCGCCGTGACGCCAAGCGCTCCAGCATCAACCGGTGCCGCCAAGGCTGCGCCTGCGCTCGCGGCTGTTGCGACTGCTGCGGTTGCTGCCAATGCGGTGCCTGCGAGGCCAGTACCTGCCGCTTCCCCAAAGGCGACCAAATCGGGTTCTGGTGATGCCACCGGTGCGCCAAAGGAGAAGGAAAAGACGCGCTACCACAGGTTTGTATCATGAACCAATTACACTCAATATTGGGCGATAGTATGTGGCTATGTTGGTGTTAACGCTTTGTTGTTTGTGTAAACGTATGATGAACGCAGTGTGTACATCAAGGACGTCCCAGCGCAGACCAAGGAGAGCGATTTGCGCGACCTGTTCAAGGGCTTTGGCGCGATCGCGAACGTGAACGTGGTCGGCACGCGCGGATACGCGTTCGTGGACTTTTACGAGCAGGAGAGCATGCGCGCCGCGCTCGCCGAGAGCAACGACTTCAAGCTCTTTGACAAGACGCTGATCGTCGATGAGCGGACCGACCGCAAAGGTATGTCTCGTAATGTAGAGAGCTACGCTATGGATCGATCCTCCAGAAGCTAACCACCACTGTCTTGTTTGTTGTCACTATGCAGACCAGCGCAGCGGCTTCCGAGGTGACGCCACTTCCCGTGGCGGTCGCAGCGGCGGCCGTGGCCCAGGACCAAAGGGACGCACGGGCGGCGACCGCAAGGAGCGTGATGAGTCCAAGGGCGAGCGTCGCGCGGCGGGCGAGAACGGTGCTTCGGGCAACGGCAACGCAGGTAGAGGTAGCAACGGCTCGGCGCCGCCACGCAGCGACCGTCGCGAGAAGGGCGGTCGACGTGGTGGCAAAGTGGAAGGTGGCAGCGCTCGCGCGGAATAATCAAGCAGCTGGTTTCGCTGGTTAATTGTCCACAAGAGTGAGACACACTCGCAGAGAGACACCCACACCTACCCACACACACCACATGACAGGCTGATATATAATGTGTGCCGAGCACGATGGAAAACCTGAAAGAGGCGGTGGCGGCGAACTCCCGACCAGCGACGACTTGGGTTTCTCTCTCGACTGCAAGCAACGACGTCGTGATTAGTTTAGAGCAGGAAAGGCGGGCGTCATTTGCGCAACAGGGAGAAGGGAGTGATGAAGAAGGAGGGGGCGGACGCTGGCGAGTGTCGTCGCTGCCTGTTTTCGGTTGTTGATCGCGTGGCACACTAGTTAGGAATGAGACATTAAAATGCAGATACAAAACAAAATCCAAACCTAAAACAACATCTGCATGAACCCACACCTTTCGCTTTCGTAATGCAGGTGGCTTGGTTGACTGATTGGGTCAAGACGATCGCAACCTATCGGAATAATGCCTGGGATTCACGTTTGCGTTACAAAAAACCATCATGGGCGTCTCCAACCTGTTTCTCAATCCACCGTGGAAGCCTCTCTTTGACCTGACCGACCCTATCAAACACACGCCGAACGCACAAGAGCGCACACAAAGTGTGCATCCTCTGTGCCGCGAGAGCTCCTCCACTGATCGGCTACTGTGCGACCTGGGCTTCTTTCAAGACGCGCGCCGCTTTCTTCGTGTCGCCCTTCTTGAGCAGGACGTACACCAGCAGCTCGAGCGACTCGCGGCAGTTTGGGTTCTCGCGCACAGCGCGCGTGACGCTCTCTTCGGCCTCAGATATGCGGCCTTGGAGGATGAGCGTCGTCGCGTTGTTCACGTGCACTCCAGAGCGAGCTCGAGACGGCTGCAATGACAATTCACACACACACCACACCGTTCACAAAAAAATAAGCAACCAGAACATGAAGAGCAGCACAGGATAACGATGCTTCACAAACCTGAATCTTGGCTTCGCGAGCGTAGTCGTCTGCCATGGCCAGCAGTTCTCGTTCCGACTGAAGCGCCTCAGTTGCCTCTGCAGCACGAGAGAGCATGGACAGCGCTTCAGCAGCGTATGAGCGAGCCAGGAATCTGCAGAAATGGTATTTAGCGAGTTAGTCAGAGTGTGCAGTCAAACAGAGGCACCATAGGTCAATATATCTAGCATTCAACTCACCGATTAGATCTCGAGCAGGTCGGAAGAGCGAGCAACTCCTTCGCACTCGTGATCGCAAGCTGCGGCTCGTACATGGATAAATAGACATACGAGAGGTTCACCAGAGCCTTTTGGCGCAACGTGTCCAGCGATTCCATGGTCAGCGCAGCCGAGTCTCCGGCACCTTCGAAATCCGCACTAGCTGCAGTTGCACTATCACCGTTGACGTTCGCCAATTCCTGAAGCTGGTTGCAGAGCAAGACCACGTTCTTGAAGCACTTTGCCGCAAAAGGCAGGTTCATCTTCGGTGTGCCTGTGTGTGCGTGTATCAAGATCCAAAAACTACCAGGTCAGCGAAAATTCATCAGAACAACATACAGGCCAACCTAGCAATTACTACTCACCGTTTGGTGCGTTGGCTTGTGCATTCTGGGACTGGTTCAGCTTTCCATTCTTCTCGGGCAACTCGATATCCTGGGACGCAGACGACGGGATGCTCGTGGGAAGCAACACACGGCGATGCGATCCAGAACCGATGATTCCTTGAATCAGACCGCTCTTGTTTCCTGCCACTGCCGCCAACTTCTGCTGCTGCGCGAACGCCGCAGTGCAGCACTCACCCATTCGAAGCCACAGCTTTGGACGGTTGAAGAACAAGCGGGAGGACGCGTGAAAGCATCGGAACGCCAACGAGTAATCACCCTGCAGGAGAAGATGGACGCCGTTGTTGTACAGAATCTCAAACTGCGACGAGCTCTGTGAAGTAGGCAGAACAGAGCATGAGCACGAATTGACCGTGTTAGCTTCCAGTACAACATACACACATGAAAAACCAAAGATACAGTCCAGACTCACAGTGATCACGACTCCGTCCGCCTGCGCGCTCTTGGATTTGGCCGAAGCATCTAACGCTCGGGAGAAATACGACTGCGCTGCCTTTCGCTGCCCCATCTGGAAGTGAAGGCACCCCATGTTGTTCAAGAACACACTCTGTACAAACGAAAAAAATGCCCCAACATACAGCCAACACACGTTAGTACATCAACGACAAAGCAGTCTTCCTTGCTCCCCAGACCCGGACTGCACGCACCTCATCGACTGCCTCCTGCGAGCACGATGCCAGCAGCTTGACGCATTTCTTATAGTTCTTTCTTAAATACTCCAGGTTCGCCTTCAGGAACAGCGCCGTCGAGTTCTGCACAGTCAGTGACGGATGGCTGATCGCTGTCGACGTCTTGTCCCACGCAGTCGTCAGCGTTGTAGAAGATGAACTAGCAGCAGCTTCTTCGAGTCGGTCGCGCGACTTGATCTCTTTCTGGAAAATCTCGAGCGCCGACTTGACTTCCTTCTTCGCGGTCTTGAGGTTCCCTTCCAGCAGTACAAACTTGGCCTTGTAGAGGTGCAAGCGGAAGCGGAACTCCGTCACATCCAGACGGTTCTTGCGCTGCTGCTCGGTCTCCACTGCACTGCTGCTGTTGCCGCTATCGCTCGAGGTGTCGTGGTGCTCCAGCTGCCCGTTGAAGCGGTGCGGCTTCTCGAGGTACGCAAGGATCGACTGCGCCTTCTTGAGCGCCGACAGGCGCTCGCGCTCAGTCGTCACGCACCCGCGCGCGCTGTGCAGGATGATATCCAAGTACAGAAAGCACACGTGCATCGCCACGCGCTCGTCGATCGGATCGATCTTGCGCATCACAGCTTCCAGTACGGAGCTCGCCGCGGCGTACTGCTTCTGGTGGAAGAGACACGCCGCCAGGTTGTAGCGAATGAACGATGACTCGCGCTCGGCGGCAAACTTGACTTCGTAGTCCGCGCCAGCATCGACTTTCTTGTCCGCTGCGTCCAGGATCGAGCTCAGCAGGTTGCGCAAACTGAGCTCGAGCTCCTTTGGGGCCGTGTTGCCGGCAACAAAGCCCGCGAGCAGCAGGTTGTGCTGCACTTTCGAGTCTCTCTCCGGCGCGATTTCCTCTGCGAGCTTCTGCAGCGCGTCGATCGCTTCCACGTACTTGCCCGCGCTAATTTGGACAATGAAAACGCACACAACAGCAGCGACTTATCGTTAGTGACATCCTATACACCCCCCGCGAGCGTGAGTGAAAGCGTTGAGAGCGCCACACCTCAAAGGCAGTTTGGATACGTACTTGTACTTCTGCTGCGCGCGATGCGCGAGCGACGACTTGTTCTCTTTTCCACGTGACTCCCCCCACATGATGCTTCTCTCTCTCGATCTTGCTCTCGTAACAGCCTGTAGACACACATAGAAAGAAAGCACGTATGCGTCACTCTCCATACAGATCCGTCTCTCAATACCACACGCATACTTGATGGAAGATTGGCGCGCTCGCGTGTAGCAACAAGGATCGCCTTCCCTCGCGGCCTTCGCTCTCTGTATCGCCACGAGCGCAAAGAGGCGTAGGCGGAAGTGCACACCGGGCACGCACATACTCGCACATAACGGCCCTATATCCTTCCACAAGCACACCCAGGCGCGTACGCATACGCACAGATACAAGCCGCTCCCTATTGCGCTTCCTCCTCGCTCACCCTGTGCGTCCGCTTCTTTCCCCTTCACACCCAGTTGCTGTATGGAAAAGAGAGAGCAGAGCCGCAAGAGCAAGCAAGCGGCTGGAACCTCAGTGGTGTTTTAGCACCAATTTGGCGACTTTAACATCGATTCAGGGATGAAATAGCATAAACAATGACGTTTTACATGCTTAAATAAACACATTTAGACTAAAGCAGCCTAGAATTAGATTTATATGCAGCAATGTGGCACTAAAAGTGCGTGAACGAGAATGCGCAGATTTTTTCTCATGAAGCCAACGGCAGCCAGCACCACCTGTTTGCTTGCTTGCTTGTTGTTGATGATGCCAGCGAAATGCAGCAACTGAAGTGAGCGCGTTCGATGAAAAGAGTTGAATGAACTGCTATTTTATTATGTTTGTTGTGTTCTGATATACGTTGAGATGGGGCTCTCTCTCTCTCTCTCTCTCTCTCTCTCTCTCTCTCTCTCTTTCTCTTGGTCGGCATGGACAGAGAGCGAGTCTGGAAACTGCAGCAGTCTTCAACGCACGTACTTTCACGCGAATACGCGGGCTGGCTGGCTGGTGACCTCAACCCCAGGACTGAAGAGTCCTACTACGAAGTACAAGCCTAGGCAAACACGTTCTGCTGCTCCTCCTCCAGCGTCGCCGCGTCCTCGTCCACAGCTTCGAGCGCGCTGAAGTTCATGAAGTGGGTCTTGCGGTGGATCTCGTGGTAGAACTCCTTCGGGTTGCCGAGCTTCAGGTCGTACTTCATGCCCGTGTTGTGCTTCACGCCCATGAAGTTGTAGTTCCACACCTCTTCCTCCGGCACCATGTAGAAGCCCAGGAAGCGGTCCGAGAGCAGCATCTGCACCTTCTCGTAGTGCGTCGGCGCGTATCCAGCAGGGTTCGCACCGCTGTCCTTGTTCTGGCGCCCCCACTCGTAGCCTCCAGGCGTGAGCTTGTACGCCGTGAGCGAGCACGAACCAGGCGTAAAGCTGTAGCGATCAGACAAGCAAACAAAACAACAGCGAGTCAGATCTTCAAGCAAGGTCTCCACACAATCAACCGTAGCAACACACAAAAGCATACCTGCACGTGATGATGATCGACTTCTCGCCATCCCACGACGCGTTCTCCGACATGATCTTCGAGTGGAACGTCACGTCCTGTGGTGGCAGGTGCGGCAGCTCGTTTGGCTGCGTGTGGATCCAGCCCAACGCCTCCATGCCTTCCAGGTACTCGTGCTGCGGCATCTGGATCGGGATCGTCACGTTCTGGTGCGTGCCCAACTGTGGCGGCATCACAATGCACCGGATCTCCTTCACCTGCGGGTTGTCCGGAGGGCTCACGCCGTACATGAGCCCGCAGATCTGCGTGCGCAGGTCCGAGACTGTAATGAACTTGTTGAGCACATTCTTCGGGAACACGTACGTGAAGCCCGTCTCACGGATGTCGTCAGACGAGACGTAGATGTGGTTCGTGCGCAGGTGCAAGTTCGTCGCGGAAATCGCACGGACGCGCCAGTCGGTCTTGGACGCGAACGAGTGCTGCTCGTACTGGCTCGTCGTCGTGATCACCATCTCGTCACCGTGCACGTTCGTCGTCTTGGTCGTCACAGCTGTCAGCTGGCTCTGCTCGCGAGCCTGCTTCTCGATCTCGGCGACCTGCTGACGCTGCAGCGACGGCGCAGAGATCTCCATACCCAAGATGATATCGCGGATCTCCGACTGCGTCAACGACGCAACGTTCACGTTGTTCTTCTTTCCGTAGTCGCCCAAGATCAGATCCTTCAGCTGCACTTCCACCTTCAGCCACTGCTCGTCCGTGAGCGATGGCCAAATGTGGTGCGGCTGCGTGGTCGTCTCGGCATCTGGACGCAAAATCACCTTCGT
The DNA here is from genome assembly GCA_023335535.1 of Globisporangium spinosum. Classification (NCBI taxonomy): domain Eukaryota; phylum Oomycota; class Peronosporomycetes; order Pythiales; family Pythiaceae; genus Globisporangium; species Globisporangium spinosum. The sequence goes on along the minus strand of JAADVN010000560.1, from coordinate 8,737 downwards.
GCGGTCATTGCTCACGTGGAGCGCGCGCAGGATCAGGATCAGACGCGAGAACGCAGTGTACGACGTGATCGTGTTGAGCCAGTCGTCATAGATGTTGAACAGCACCATCTGCGGCTCCGTCGCCTTCAGGATCAAGTCGCCAAACTTCTCCACCTTCAGACACGCCTGGAATGGCAGCTGGAGCTCGCTGCCCTTGATCACAATGTTCGGGAAGTCCAGTAAGTGCACTTCAAGAGGGTCAAGCATGCCCTTGCGCGTCACAATGATCTGCTTCGGCTGCTCTTCAACAGGGAGCGATCGAATCAACGCCGCAACTTCTTCTGCGGTTTTCCACTTCGCCAACTGACCGAGACGCTTCTGTCCCGCCCACACCGACGTGTGAATGATCTTGAGGAAAAGCTGACCGGTTCTTGGATTGAAGATGAAGATCGCGCCGTTGATTGGCTTCGTCGTCAAGTTGCCTTCGAAAGTCTTGTGGATCGTCACACGGTACACGTTGGTATCATCGACAAACCAGATGATCTGGTTCGAGAAGAGCTCGCCGTAGTTCTGGCTCGACAGATAAGGTTCAGTCGGCTCCGAAGAGTACAGCTGCAGACCCTTGCGAATACGCTCACGCAGCACGTACAGCGCAGGGTTCGCCTTCATGATCTTCGCCATCGCCTGCTGCATCAGCGGCTTGCAACCTGGGAACCAGTTTCCGTACCCACTGTACAGATTGTACGCCAAATCGACAGCGAGCAGCACGCCCGTCGGAGATGGGTAGATCGTCATGTTGTCCGTCGTGTAGTCCAAGAACTTGGCGCGAGAGTAGCGTTCAATATCGTGCGAGTCAAAGTCACCCCAACGAAGCTGCACGTCGATCCAGTACTTGGTCGTGGTGGTGCCATCGTAGCTGTCTTTCGTGTCGTGCAACAGCGTTGGACGTCCAACCTGCCACTTATAGGCTGCGAACAGCAGCACATCCGCACACGACGAGTTCATCTTGTACGACTTGCGAGGGTGGATCGTCTCCTTCTGCACGTTCTCAATCTCCAACGCGTCCAGCTCCTGGTCAAAGACTTGGCAGTTGTGCGTCACCATGCCGCTGGCCAGAAGGAAGCGGCGGCTGGCGTTTGACACTTGGAAGCCGGTGAAGGGCGCGGCCGGCTCCTCCGTGACGGTGAAGCGGCGCAGTGCAGAATCTTGCACAAATGCGCGGTCGAAGCGCGATGCCTCCAGCCGCTTGTACTCCACAGCACAATCTAGGTTGGCCAGTTTGCTAGTGCCGCCGATGCACATCGCAAAGCGCTCGCGGTGCGCATCGTCGTAGCGCCGGTCCGTGTACGTCTCGTAGTACGCGTCGGACCGCGCGCCTAGGCTGCGCCCCACTCTCTGCGCCAGGTCGGCGATGCTCTCGTGCTCGCACGCCTGCGTGAACACGTAGTGCCGGTGGTGCCCCTCGCTGCGGCTGAGGTGACCGTCAGAATCCAGCAGGCCTGCCAGCAGCCCCAGGCGGAACTGCTCGGGCGTGGCAACCATCATGGCAATGTGCTCCTCGTCCAGCACCTTGTTGCCCGCCGTGCAGCCAAAGCGCGCCAGAATCTGCCAGAACGCATTCGTCGACTTGTCTTTGCGCGGCGGCGAGTTCACGTCAACAACGCCCTGCAGCGCAACTGATGACGAAGAGCGTGGCGATGAAACGCCAGCAGCAGCGTGCAGAACCGCCGTATCATCACAGGGCATTGCGTCCTCAATAGGAACGGCGTCCTCAATAGGAACGGCATTCTCCAGCGCGTCATCCGCCGGGGGCGTAGTGCTGAGCAGCACCTGGCGGCTATTGTCGCCGATGGCCGCCTGGGAAGCATACAGCGGTGGCACGTGCACATGCAGGCCCATCTTTGCAGCTAGCACGCGCAGGCGCTCCAGAGTACCGGCGTCGCGGTTCAGGTCCACCGTGATGCGCGTGTCGCACGCCTTGCCGTCGCCCAGCCACACACCAAGCAGCCAGCCCAGCTCATGCAGCGTCAGATGGTTTTGCGCAGCAAGCTCGGCAGCCAGGCCGCCCGACTCCCACGAGGCGCACGCAGCAGGCTGCAGAAACAGGCTGCACTCCTTCGCAAGAGCTGGATACTTGCGTTGGAAGAGCACAAAGTTCTCAGCAGTCACCTCCCAAACCAGATTCGGCCAGGAAGCAGCATGCTGCGCCAGCAGCGCGTCTGCTTTGGCGCGCGCGTCCTCGATGGTTGGTACGGCCGCGCGGTAGTGCGAGCGATACGAGAAGCTGGTGGTGCCCACAGCAAAGCCAGCAGCACCAGGCGGCACAGCCTTGATCTTCACCTGGTACTTCTGCTGGCTGCTCAGATGCACCAGCGACACAGTGCAGCCGGCTTGCTCTGCGCTAACACGATACGCGCACGCAGCAGCAGCGCAGCGGTCGTGAGCAGCAACAGACAGCAGGCCGAACTGCGTCGGGTCCACGCGGAAAAAAGTATTGCCAGCCTTGAAGCGCTCGAAGCCCAGCTCTTCGTCGTCAATCAGCTCGGAGTGATAGACCAGAACGCCTGAGGCGTCCTCCGTGATGTACGGCTTGGGCAGCCGCAGGCAGATGATGTGGTTGGGCGTGCACACGAGGTCCGGAACAGCAAGTGCTGGCACGCCCGTCGCGTGCGCCTTGAAGTTGTACATGCGCGTGACACCCTTGTTCACCGCAGTGACCGTGGTCGGCTGCAGGTCGTCGCCAATCAGCACGGTGCCGACGGTCACGTCACCCGCCGCGATGTGGCGGCCGTCCGCGGTCAGCACTAGTTGGTCGTCGCGAAGGCACAGATCCATGACGAGCGACTCGTGAATCTTCTGCCACAGATGCGCTCGGAAAATCTGAATCAGCGAGATCTTGAGCGTCGGGATCTTACCGTGCATGAAGATACCCGTCAAATCGAGCTGCACCTGGAAACCCACGTACACATTCGCGCGGTTGATCGTCGGTGACCACCACAGCGTGAAACGACGGTTTGGAATCTGGTTCAAACCAGATCGCTGAGCGTTTGTCAGCTTCTTGTACTTCATACTCTCTTCGAAACCCGACGCTTTCTCCCAGAACAAACCTTCCCAAGTCGGGAAGTACGTGCCTTTGAACAGTGTGTGCTCCAAAATGCCTTCCACACCACCGAGCGCTTGAATCATATCCGTTCGATAGTTGTTAAGGTTCCAGAGCTTGCCGTCGTGACGCTGGTGGGTCCACCAGAAAGGGTTCTGACGCAGCACTTGGTAGCGCTTGAAGTCAGTGCGCACTCGCCAGCCCTTGTCGTACGCGAGCGTGTGGCGATCCTTCTGGAACAGTGTGTTGATACGAGGAATACCGCGATCCCACGAGTCTTCCAGGTCTTCAAGCGTGAGTCGACGGTTCTGCGCATTCGCTTCCTGTCTCTTCAAAGCGTACTCTGCCCACACGCGCTGCGAGTCAATGAACTCGGACTCCCACGGCTGCAAGTAGCGGAACAAGTTTGGAATCAGCTGGTCCTCTTCGTGCGACATACCCGAGCGGAAGTGAGTGACACCGCCGCCGTCGGTCTGCTTGGAGTACCTCAAGTCAGACTGTGGAATCAGCACGTGGCCCATCGAGAGCATACCGAGACCTCCCAGCTCCTTTGGCGTGTAGAACACGACTGGCGGGAAACGAGACGGCATCTTCGAGTTCAAACCAATCTTGATACGCGTCTGGATCTTGTTTTCACACTTCACCAATAGATCCAACAACTCTTGCGTCTGAACCACAGACTCACGGAAGTACGTCATGAGACCAATCAGCGCTGAGTTCCACTTGTTGGCGACCTTCGTGAACGTCGTACTTCCAGAGGACATCAGCACCTGTCGAATGCGGTTCTCAAACGACCGGATCGACTCGTCATCGACGCGTAAGTACGCCTGAGCAGTACGCTCCTTCGTCGTCTCGTTCTGCAGGATCCAGACGCCATCCTTGTGCGTGAAATCTTCATCCACGGCTCGGCATTTTGGGAAAATGCGTACTTCGAACCCGCTCATGTTGAACAGCAGGTTCGGGTTGTCCTTCGAGTACACCGACACGAAACTGTTCTCCCAGTCGAGCGTGGTCATCGATCGCGGCAAGCGGTTCTTCATGTCCCAGAAGGTGGCTCGGCCGAGGTTCACGTCGTGCTTCATCAGACGCATTCTCGCATCTCGAGGCCAACACTTCTTGTTGTTGTAGCCGACAACATTCTCGTTGTTCGGATCTGGATGTTCCGTCAAGTAGCGCTGGATCAAATCTCTCGCGTCCTCGGCGTCGAATCGGAAGAGCACGAAGATCCGGTCAATGTATCGCGTGTACAAACGAATCGGGTGGCGCGTCTCCGAAGCCGTGTCCTTGAACGACAAGTAATCGTTCGGGAGCTCTGGCGGTCCAGCAATCTCCGTCGCGCGAGTCAGACCAAGCAGCAGCAGATCCAGAATCAGACCGTAGTACTGGAAAATGAACGAGCCGAACTGAAGACCTCGGATGAGACCGTACGAGTTCGTGTGCATCATATCCTTGTACGCAATCACAATGTTGTTCTTTGCCGTCATGTAATCCGCAATGTTGTGATCCAGAATCAGACGCAGCAGTCGGTTCAGCAGCGTCAGATCGATCTTCTCGTACACCTTCTCAAGCTTCGTTTCGAGCATCACAACGCACTCCTCCTCCGAAGTCTCCCAGACGTTGTGCAAGTTATTCACACCCTGACACCACTTGTATACCAGCAGTGGCGGAGGCTCCGAGTCGCCAGGCTTGATCCACGACGGGAACAAGTGACGCTTGTCGGCTTCGTACCACAGGTACTGGTCAAGGTACGCGTCCGTGATCTTCTCTAGTGGCTCGATGTCGTACACAGGAAGCAAGTGGCTGTACAGATCCATAAACTCGATGTGAACTTCCTTGAACGCTCGCTGGGTCAGCAAGTGACGCTTGATACGAGACAACGCTTCATGGGGGTTGTCGTACGCTTGTTCAATCAAGCCGAGCTCTTCACGCTGCGACTGGTTCAATCGGCTGTTCGCCGAGTAGCCTTCTTTCAGTCTTTCCAAAGCGAGAATCAAGAGCTTCGTGTCGTGCTTGTACGAGAGAGGAGGAAATGGAATCGGAGCAAACTTGCGACTCTCCAACCAGTGAACAGTCGTCGTGTAGACCGCAACAGCTTCTTCCGCAGATACGTAAGGACCATCCTTCAGGTAGTTGTGCTGACGCTCTTGTTCAGCCTTCAACCACAGACGAGTCAAACGTCCTAAGTTTTTCTTGCACACAGTCTTGTCGACAGTCGCGCCGCGTTTGATACGCTCACGGTTGTAGTGCGCAACATTCGTCCACCAATCTGCCTTCGACTTCACGTAACGCAGGATCATGTTCTCGATCGGCGCGGGGAGACCTGGCACCTTCCATGGGATGTTCGCCTTCCAGCAGCGCCACGCTTCACTCAAGTGCTGCAGGATCGTTCGCGACTTATTCACCTTCACGCCCTCCGGCATCATGTCGAGAATATCGTGCATCACCGCAGCACGGAGTTCGAGGTCAAAGTGACTCTCGACACGCTGTTTCGTGACGGTTTTCGCGATACCCTTCGAGTGACGACCTTCAAATTGACGAGCGAGCAAGTTGCCCAACCAGCGCTCGAGCAACGGAACGATACCTCGGAGGAAAAACAACCACACGCGCCAGCCAGGAGCCCAGAAACCGCAACCTGGACCCTTGCCGACCGGACCCGTGTTGAAACGGTAGTAGATGAGATGCTTCAGGTCTTTGCACATGCGCACTTGACGCATCAAGCGGTACTTGTAGCGGTACATGCCCGTGAGCTGCCCCACGTGCGCAAAGGTGTACTGGAGACCGTCCGCCAGTTGGAACGCATCGACATTGCCGAGTCGGTACTGCACGTGCGCATCGACGATCAATTTTGTCAGACGAAGAATCTCACGCGTCAAGTGGAACGCGTTACCGAAACGCGACTTCTTTCGCTCTTTCGTCGTCAACGTCTTGATCGGCTTGAGGTTGAAATTGCAATCCAAGTGCAAGTAGTTCAAGTTCTTGCGGTGGATCAGCAAGTTGAGCATGTTGTAGCCCTGGCGACACACCTGCAGACCTGCTTCCACCCAGTCGAGCTCCGTGCTCTGGAAGAACTTGGTCGACTTGAGCGACTTGAACAAGTACTTCTTGTTCAGCGCCTTTGGTGGACGGTGGTGAAGCGAGTTCAGCACCCAGCACTTCAGGAGCTTCTGGTAACTCACGCGAACTTTCACCGGCTGTCCGGGCGGGCAGTGCTCCTGGAACCACTTGTTCACAAGAGGCACGTCGATCGCACGGCGCGTGCGGCCCGTGCGCAAGTTGAACGGACGTGGTGCCCAGTACAACGCAATGCCATTCGCAGTGTTCGCGTCGTAGAGCGGCTCATCGGCCAAGATCGGACCGAAACCCATTGGCAACTGGAAATCTTCGTCTTCATCGTCATCTTCCTCCTCAGCTTCGTGTTCCTTCTCGTTCTTGCGACGGTTCACGCGGAAGTGCGAGATCGGGTTCACAATCGGATCAAAGTAGAACGCGGGGAGATCTGGGTCTTCTGCCTTGATGTAGCACAGCGCAGGCGTGTGGTATGGCTGGATGTGCACCGAGCGCGGGCGACTGTTGTACAGGAACGGAAACGCGACCTTGTATTCGGTACGGATCTGGTGGCGAATGATGATCTTGTTGATGTCGTTGAACTCGTTCCAGTCCTCGTCGTCTTCGTCCAAGTCACGGTAGAGCGGCTCGAACTTTGGTCCTCCGGGGATCGACACGTTCAGCGCCTTGGCGGTGAAAAACGACTGCTTGTCGAATAAATACGCGTAGTTCGGGTCGATCAAGTCGCTGATCAGTTGACCCGCGAGACGGTGCAAGTTCGCCATGATCGGCACGGGCAAGCGCCACTTGCGGTAGCTCGGGCCGTTCACAAACTTGCTGTCGATCAGCGGCTTCGAGTCGTACAGCCACTCGATCACGGCTTCATCGTCGTCCTCGTCGAGCTCCATGGTGATCGCTTCCGACGGCTCAATGTCGAGGATGTTGTCACCGTAGTCAAGCGGCGGCTCTTCGTCATCAAACGGAGGGAAACGCATGCGCTTGAAGTGGCGACGATCGCGCTTTTCACGACGCATCATGATCCACATCGTGCCCCACTGTGCAATGTACACGGGCTCAATCACCCACGGGATCTCATTCACAAACGTGATCGCGCCAGTCACGTGGTAGAGCACTTTCACGTCCTTGACCTGCTCCCAGGGCATCGGCATGTTCTCGAGCAGCTTGAAGATCGCGTGCGGCACGTACTTGAGCGCACCCAAGTACACGCGCTTGTCATGGCGGAACTTCTTCGAGCTCATGTCGCCGTGGTCCTTGATGATCTTGCGCACGTGCTCGGGGGGCATGTCGTCCTTGACCGATTCGACAAAGCCGAACTTGCGCTTCTCGCCGTAGCGCTTCGCATTCATCTTGGCCCATCGGCGGCTTCGCTCATCGAGCGCCTTCTTGCGCTCTTCCTCGGAGTTTCCTGGCCGCGGCGCGCCATTCACAGCGGATGCGCTGTTGCTGTTGCCGTTCGCGGCTCCATTCGCGCGCTGCGTGTGCACGCCGACCACCGGCGGTGGGGGTGGCGGTGGCGGAGCTCCTGCCTGCATGCGTAATACACTCGCTCACTCGTTCACTCGTTTGCTTGACGCCTGCTCACTCACTCACGTGCACGTACAGCGAGAGAGAAGAGACGACTCGTCGAGCTGCTTGCCTCACTCAATAACCAACCTTCCTTCAGCGCTTCGATGGATATTGAGCGATCGATCACTGGGTGAGCTGCCGCGGCAAAAAGAGAGGGGAAACCTCTGATCGAAAATGTTGAAATCGTTTTATAGAGGGGATCTCAAATAACCCCGATAAACGATACTTGTGTGCTAAAGAGGGCTGACGGTGCCCGAATTTGGAGTTGACGCCAATTGCCGTTTCTTTTGGATCTTGGAAAGGTTCAGCGATGGCGAGCTCGGCGCATGACAGTCCGCTGAGTGCGCCGACGATGGCCGCTGGCTACGCCCCACCGTCGTCAACATCCGCCATGGCTTCGCCGCAAGCGCAGCAGCAGCAGCCACCAGTTGCAAGCGTCATGGCTGCGGCAGGCAATGCAGTAGCGAACGAGATCCCGATCCGACTGACCCTCGGCAGTGCAATGCTGTCCAATGGCGCTTCAGGGCAATGGGAACTCGGTATGTGCACTTGATATCTGCAATTATGGTGCGTGACATTGCGAACCTTAGTGTAGCTATATATGTGGCCGTTGTGTTTGCCTCCCTGCCATTTGTTAGAGCACTCATCGCTACAGGAGTGTGCTGAGCGCGCGCGGGTCTTGCAAGAGTGTAATGCGCTTCTGGAGAAGGAGAACGCCCAGCTAAGAGACAAGTGTCTCCGCATGACGGAGGAGTCGAATATGGAGAAATTCAAGTGCCAGCTGCTCGTCGAGATGGTTAGTGGACTGGATTTTATCTCGCAGCCTCTCACCATTGCATCAACCCATCGTGACGTTTGTTGTCTCTTTTGTGGATATGTGTGCGGGTGAACCCATTTCCGCGTGCAGCTTGCGCTCTCGAGTCTGGACGAAGAGAAGAGCAAAAGCGAGGCCGATCAGGAGAGAGCGAAGGCCGCGAGCATGCAGAACGACATGCTCGCGCTGCTCGACCAGGCTCGCAAGGAAGG